>CM075862.1:34519831-34807331 GCA_037975125.1 Latrodectus hesperus
AATCATTTTACAATGTTTAAAGAAAGTGATATTCACAAAATTTATTAATGAATTTAAAGTTTCTATAAAGATTTGCTCAGATAACTTACAAGTAATATAATGTATGCACAGTTCAAAATGCATTATTTCTCAACAAACTTAGTAAAAAAAAATTAAGAGTTGTAAAATGAAATTCACAAACTTAGTAAATCGAATCAAAATTTTCTGGAAGGATTAAGTCAGCCATATATTCAAAGCAAATGATATTTGCATAGTACTTAGATGAGCTTAATGTTTTTTTTAAATAAACCTCAATTGATTAAATGAATTCTGAAAAAAACAGTTGCATTCGAAGAATTTTAACTTAACAAAAAAATTCTTAAAAAAATGAATTAAAAAAAGTATAATAAAAAATAATTTCCACATAATGTTAACTTATTTACAATTAGTTATTTGCAAGGAATATCATCACAACTTCATAGATATCGTATGTAGATTTTTTATCTTATTTTAGATTTAAAATTGAATATTTTTTTTTCAAAAATACATACATCGTCTTGAAATTAAATAACAACTTCAGTTTCAATTTTCTCTTTGTACATCTGAAGGGATGGAAACACATTTCGCTCCTTTTTCATTTTAATCACGTGATCTCGACGAAACCCCGCATCGAAGTTGATGCCGATCGCAAATTTACGACCCCGAATTGATACAATCAATCAGTACCCGAATTACAAGCAGCATTTCCTTTGAAATCGTTCATTAATTCCAGAATGCACTGATGACTCAAAGGCGATCGGAAGACTTAAAAGTTGAATTTTATTTCGGAAAAGTTCGAAAGCGGAATTTTGTTCCATGAAGTTGCTCCGAATAAATTGTGAATTTATTATAATTATAAACCTCGTTGTAAAGGTATTTCTGGGCACCATAAGTCCCGCTGGTGAGTTTCCAATTGAATCGCTTCTTAGCAAAATCATTTCGATGCATTTTTAAGATTGCTTTTCTAAATATAATACGTATTATTCCGCAAAATTCCTATATTTTACATAAAAGCTTAAAATGATGAGGGCTTTTAAAAAATTATTTGTTATTTGATTACGGAGAATGCCTTGTTTACGTCTTTTTCATTTAAATTTCGAAATATTAACAAGGATTGATTTAAATGATCTATTAATTTAAAAATATGTTTAGAAATAAATGACATTTTATCAAAAATATTTGTAATTTTTATCGACCTATCAAAAGATAGAAAAGTATCTCATCGATTCACAAACTAATTAATTATTTAATTAGTTTGTGCATCAAATTAAAATTATTTAATTAATTTTTAAATTAAATAACCAATTTTAATTTGATTTTTAAATGTTTAATACGTAATGTCCTAAATTTGCTATTTTACTTCACTTTTATTGATAACAATTCAGTCTTTCATTTATAATTCTTTAAATTTATTGTTTGCTGACACTCTCTATTAACTAATCAATTATTGGTTGACTTTTGTCACGTGCACTTAATTCACAAAAAAAATCATTTATTTATTCCTTCAGTATGACTAACATGCATTAGAGGTCATTTCAGTATGACTAACATGCATTAGAGGTCATTTCAGTATGACTAACATGCATTAGAGGTCATTTCAGCATGACTAACATGCATGGAGGGTCATTTTTAAGTTTGTAATAACAAAGCATGAAGTAAAAATGACTTTTTATGGCTGATAATGTTCTTAAGATTTCTCAAAAAATCAATACTTTTCGGTGAAAGATGGCTACATTTAAGTAGTTATACGTGGATACTCACATAAATCATACATTTAGAAACATTTTTTTACATTAATTCTAGGTGGAAAGTTATTAAATTCCTCAAAATAAATAATCATTCCTGATATACATTTAAAATTTTACTTTTGGGCGTTCATCGATGTTTCTTAATGCAGTTTATAAAAAATGATCTCCAAAAATAATATACTGTAAAAATTGCACTTAATTAGTACATCTGAGTCATATTCAAATTCAAAAAAACATTTTTGGAAACATATTCAAAACATTTTGTATTTATCTTCTAGAAAAGTAGACAAGTCAAATCTTTAAATTTATACTGCATGTTTTTCCTTTGTGTAGAAAACTAGCTTCATTTTGTGCATGAAAAACATTTGTTTAAAAAACAGTTCAGATTTACATTGCATTTTCTCTCTGTATTAAATATTGCACTCTTCATATAATTAACAAGAAAATGACTGATTTTTGAGGATTTTATATAAAAAATATTGTAGAAAAATACCTCTACAGATGATGTCGCATGAAGACAAGTATGGGAGCATTAAGCAGATCGTGTGTAACTAAGTAAACATAAGGTGCTTTCTTATATTTATATTAAATATACTGTAAATAAAGATTAAAGCTCTATTATAAATATATATTTTTCAAGTGCTTATCGAAGAAAGGAATATTGGAAGATAATTGCAATATTATTAATTTCCTATATTTAAGATCTATATCCAATTTTCTGTAATGAGCTTTTATTCGTTGCTCCAATACTTTTGAAAGGAATTGCACATTAATCATACCTCATTTTAATACAATGCACCAATTTAACTTACACTCTCTCATGTTTTGTTTATCATGTTATAAATTTCAAATATCCTAGAATACATTCAAAAAATTCCTTTCACACTGCATATGGGAGAACAAATTACGAGCTTAAATGTTCCATTTCTGATATTTTCCATTAAAATCTGATTATATTTCCATTGGATGAAGAATATCTTTCTTGCGCTTCTTTAAATTTTGATCGAATGTAAAACAATTATTGCTTCATTAAATTAAAAAAAAAGTCTTAAAATTGCCAAAACATGTTTCAAATTTTATTTTAAGAAAATTAAAATTGTGCCCATTGATTTATTTTTTTTTCGAGTTATCATTTTTTTTTCAAAATTAATATAATTTTTTTTAATTTTCCAGAAATGTTAGTTTTAGGCATAAATGTCATATATAAAAAATTTCTTTAAAATCTCACTTTACTATTAAATACATTTGAAAGTTATAGTAAGTATTTCTCTTTATACTCTAATAAATTATTATAATTTATTAATATGTAACAGTTTATGGGGGATTTAAATATTTTCCTTTCTTTATTGAAGTCAAATTATTTTATGTAGGAGGTTCTAAAACAATTAATGTAGACGATTCAGGAAATTTTTTAAACAAAACCGTCATTAATTAAAGTAATTATATTTCGCATTAATTTAAAAACACAACAAACAATAAAATGAAAAGTAGAATATTTGTTTAAATTATTTGCATTTTTTTGGATGTAAAAGGAACATAGCACATAGTTAGAGAAATGCTTTTCAATCTGCTATTAAGCTATTTCTGTCTTTAGATCGTCTAATGTTTGGAATGATATTCAAAATAGCATTAAAATTCAAACAGTTAGGCAAAAATGTCAAGAATTTTAAAAATAGTATAAGCATTTCTTTTGAACTACTTTTAAAAATGCACTATTTTTCAAAAAAATGAAAGGGTAATTTTGTCTCCCAAATGCGAAAATTTTATTGTTTTCAAGTAACAGATTAAATGAAAATACAATTTATCAGGAAAAAAAATGCTTCATCCAAAATATAGATGTTTTTACGAGTAAATCTCAAGAAATATAAAGAAATAAAAAATTCGTTTTTGCTTCAGTCTTTTTTAAAATAAGTGATTATATCTGAGAGCGTGACAAAGTTATTTTGCTGAGAAGAAAAGAATGTTGCGGCCCTTTTCAACGCATTAAGGAAATCAATCAATAAAAATGAAAGCAAAAGATAAATTGCAAAATTTTTAAAGAAAAACACAAAAGATTTTATAAAATTAGAATCACAAAACTTTTTGGACACCTTATAAATAAAAATAGTAAATGAGAAAATTATTTCAAAATTATCGTAAAATATGATATAAATTATCGTCAAAAAAAAGGATAATTTACAAAATTTTAAAAAACACGAAATATTTAAGAAATCGGAATTATCGAAACTTTTTTGATGCTTAATCGAAGCATTTAAATATTTTATTAAAATTATAATCTTTAATGAAATTTAAATTAGATCATTTTACAAAATAAAATTATGATTATTTTTGACGAATTATGAGCTGCTTAGAAGCCAAAGCATGTTAAACTCATTTTGTAATATTTTTTGATTTTTTAAATTTTTGAGAATTAAAATAATTTTTTTTTAGTTACCATAAGATAATTTTGTTCTAGATCGTGCGCTTTGGTAAAAGAGCTCATATATTTTTCTAATAACATTATTAAAGAAATAATTTTAAAAATTAATTTATTAAACTTACTTTAATTTTGTTTCATTAAATTTATTAACTCTTTATTTTTGTTTTTCGAATTTAATAGCTATGTCTGTGCTATCGTAACAACTTATAGTTCTTTATTTTTAGTTGTGAACATTTTTCTTGATAAAATTTACAATATAATGCGGTATCCAGAAACAAAAACAACAATAATATGAAAGATTTGGCATAATCAAATCTTCAAACGTATTAAGAAAACAGAAATTCAAAATCCCTATTAAATTCACATACTATAACTACACTTTAAAATTTTCTAAATGCGTAATTTTATAAGCAAAAACCCATTTCTATCATTCGAATGGTTATCATTTTGCAGGAAAATCCCACAAAGAAGGTAAAAGGATTTATATTTTCCCTAACATAAACGCCCTTTTAAGAGTTATTTGATTAAAGGCATTTCAATGCTCCCTCGTAAAAATATTTACGCCCCTATGCGAAACATTCCGCTTTTAAAAGTAGTTTATCTTTCGGAAACAGCTATTTCGAAGACAGCTCTAAATTCTCTGTAGGGTACTGATTAGTTCCCTGTTTCTGGCCCTATATTCCCTACTAACATTACCAATACCCAATGGAAAGTGCTATGAAATAGGGATTTCGGTACACTTTTGAAGTTCCGAGTGCAGGCCGAAGGGAAATTAGCAGCTTTACGTTACTTTCAAATCGAATGCTTATCTTTCAGATTCTGAGACGATATTTTTATATAAGGAAAATGAGGAAATATGAATCCTTATTTTGGAATTCTTGCTCTGATAACCAAAACCAAACATATTTCAGTAAATGCCGAAGAATATTTACATTATACAATGGAACCATCACTACAATATACAAAAAAAAATATATATATTTAGAAAAGTTGGAAAAACTGCTTGTTGAATTTAGAAATATATAACTTTTGGGTAAAACCCTACAATAAATAGTAAAAAAATAATCATATTTCTTTTAAAACTTTCTCCATTTTAAATACGTCATAAGACACATTATTAGAAATAAATAAAAAACTGTTATTTACCTACTACACAGTGATTTACGTTCAGATTGTTTATATTATGTTTTTCATTTGTAATCCATAATATTAAAACCCAATGTTAATGTCATTAATTAAAGTTTTTTAAGTATATATATATATATATATATATATATATATATATATATATATATATATATATATATATATACACACTACTGGCCATTAAAATTGCTACACCAGGAAAGCGGCACACCACACACGTGAAATTTGCATGTCAGGTAGAACTTGCTGTGATATGCAAATGATTAGATTTTCAGTGCATTCATACAAAGCAGGCGACAGTAGCGACATCTACAATATGTATAAAACCAGAGATTTGACAGCAGTTTTCTCATACTCAATTTCCGTTTCAACGTTGTTTTCAGCAAAGAAAGTTGTTGTAATGCCTCGTGTAAGAAGATGAAATGCCTATCAGCACGTGTCTGACTTTGATCGAGGAAGGATTATAGCCTACCGGGATTGCGGTATATCGTACCGCAATATTGCTGCTCGCGTCGGTCGAGACCCCATGACTGTTAGCAGAATATGGAATCGATGGATTCAGGACAATCATACGGAACGTCATGCAGGATCTCAGCGACCCCCATCACTAACAGCAGAGAAGACAGACATCTTATCCGCATGGTCACAAAGGATCGTACAGCCACGTCACGAACCCTGAGTCGAGAAATGGAGTCATTGGCAAGGCAACAAGTTTTTGCTCGAACAGTTCGACGACGTTTGCAGCAGCATGGATTGTCTGCACGGCGACCCTGGCTTCGGCTACCATTGACGCTGCGTCACAGACAGGAGCGTCTTCAATGGTATGATCAGCGACGAACCTGGACGCGGGAATGGCATCACGTCATCTTTACAGATGAATCTCGCTTCTGTATACAGGACCATGATGGCCACATCCGTGTTTGGAGGCATCGTGGAGAACGCGCATTGCCAGCTTGCATTGGACATCGCCATACTGGCCCATCTGCTGGAGTGATAGTATGAGGTGCCATTGGATACACGTCTCGATCACCTCTTGTTCGCATTACCGGCACTTTGAACAGCAACCATTACATTTCCGATGTGTTAAGGCCCGTGGCTCTGCCCTATCTTCTAGGCCTCCCTAATGCTTTGTTTCAACAGGATAATGCACGACCGCATGTGACCATACTGTTCTGAACTTCCTTGATACAGAACAGGTTCGACTGTTACCCTGGTCAGCACGTTCTCCTGATCTGTCACGAATTGAGAACGTGTGGTCAATGATTGCCGAGCGATTGGCACGCCATCACTCACCATCCACTACTGTCGATGAACTGTGGCATAGTGTTGAAGCTGCATGGACTGAGATCCCCGTACATGCCATACAATCTCTGTTTGACTCCATGCCTAGGCGGATAAATGCTGTTATTGCAGCCAGAGGTGGCTGCTCTGGGTACTGATTTCTCAAGATCTATACACCCTAATTTCCTGTAAATCTAATCACTTGTTCTTTCCACTGTAATGTATGTGTCCATATAATATCGTTCTGTTATTTGCATTCCTTCTTGGTGTAGCAATTTTAATGGCCAGTAGTGTATATATATATATATATATATATATATATATATATATATATATATATATATATATATATATATATATATATATTTGTGTGTTTTAGTTCAACCGCCACCATAGGTATGATAATTTGTTGTTTCAATCAAATTATCTCTCAAGTATAAAAAGTGATCATAAAGTGACAAACCAATGGAAAAAACAGAAGAGCATAATCCTATCAATTAGCTATGGCCGACTCTTCAATAACTGGATCTTTTCAAAAGCTTTTTCAGAATAATCTGAAAATGTTGAGGAATATTCTGAGAAAACTGATATATTCGCAAATTTACCAAATAAATACAACTGAATTAATATAAAATATAATTAAAAATATTTTTTTACAAAAATAATTACAAAATAATAAAATTTATATTAATTAAAGATTAACCCCGTTCTCTTTAAATTTCATAAACAATGAACCCAAGAAATATTTAAATTTAAAACTTTTTTTATTCTATGCATTTCAAAATAAGAAAAAAAAACATTTTGATTAAAAAATTGTATTTTTAAAATACCTTTGTTCTATTAAGTTCATATACGTTTCATAAGTTTCGTTCCAACTTTGCAACAGTACAAATCAAAAACTCAAAAGGTAGCATTAAAAATCTAATTTTCCCCCTGAAATTTAACCACTTCACCTTACAGTCACTCATAAATATTTTATTAACATCAAATATCGCCCATACAGTCAGGGGAGGAGTGTGAGCAAACAAACCCTTAGGAATACCCACCATTAAAATTTGCCTTACAAAAATGAAAACTCCTTTTACATCCCCCTTGAAAATAAAATTTTCTTCTCATTCACAATAAACAGAGAAGAAAACAAGAGATTAAAGTCTCCATACAAGACAGTCTGATTACATTTTATGAGTCCTATTTGTAAAAATCAGTAAACACATGCATGCCGAATCAAAAGTTACGACGTATTAAATAAAGCATCGAAAGGAATATTAAAATCTGCCAATAATAGCTTCTTCCTCGCTGTTTGTATAAAGCATACAAATCTGAAATTTAAAAAAAAATGAAAATCCTTAACGTAAAAGGTGACTTTTCATCCGAAGGAATAAGGTAATAAAATTTCTCGAAGTCTAATACGTATCGCTTTTTGAAGCTCGCATAAGCATTTGTTGACATTTTACGAGGTTGGTCCATATAAATGCATATTACGAAGTTTTTATACCCACCATCAAATATCGTTTTCATATCGAACAAATGAGAAACCTTACGTGCATATGCTTTTGATGCGCATTAGATTTTAAGAATCTTCACTGTAACTGTGTTTGAAAAGTTAGCTTGCGTTTGTAAATTGTTCTGAAAATATAAGCTTCGCGAGTTAAATATTTAATGAAAAAGCATTTATAGAATAGTTTCACTCAGGACGCTTGTTGAATATTCGTATTTTTATGTATCAATTACTTTCAAAATATTAACTGCATACAAATGAAAGGTTATATTTTCGCACATATAAATATTTTGCAAATCAAAAAAATTAGATATATTAATTATATTGTAACTCATTGATTGTTCTTAGAATAATTTATAACTTTAGAACGATTAAAGCCTATAAATTTAAGGTGTAAAATTAATTTATTTAAAATTATAATAGGTAGCTAAATGTTTATATATTGTTTTTGAATACAGTTTTTTTTTAAATGTCAATAGATTATTATTACTTTGGTATAGTAGTATTCTAATTCTATATTTCATATAATTATGGTAAATTTAATAATAAGTTCAAAGTTATTTTGTAACATATATATATATCGCATGCATATGCACGGGAATAAATATTTTTTAATATTCAAGGCTCTGGTAAGTTATACATTATTATATACAGATACAGCCCATTCATTTTTATTTGTAAGTCAGCTTCATACTCTACTATCACTTTTTTCACACGAGACCTGGTCCTATCATTTATAGTTTGAAGGATTCTAAATCATTTATAATTATTCGCATCCAAAATAGGAATTGTAATTATAAAATGTTGAACTAAAAGCCAATTTACTTACCATTCTACTACCAGCCCAGCCTGCTTTTTCCTAATTTAAAATTTGTATTTAATACTAACATATCAGTATTTTAGAATTAGTTAATGCAAACATGGAAATAATTTGCATTTTCCCCGATAAAATATTACTATATCAGAGCAGAGCTGTTTTTAATAATCAGTTATTAGAATTACTCATATGTCAAGATGAATAAAATTATAAAGAATATAATAATTCAGAAGGTTACATTTACACAAGTAAATAACTGTTACATATTTTTTTAATTTTACTCAAAGTGTTCCATGATATTACTGATAATGCGAAAAGAGTTTTTGCAGTAACACCGATAAAAGCAATTGTGACAATTTATTGACGCGAATCAATTTGAACAGATTAATAGTGCCTTATATGAATGGAATGTCTTAAAATTATTTTTTCTCTATGTATAAACATTTAATAAATATCCAATTTACAGAAATCTATTATTTAAGATGAAGTTTATGTGATGCATTTTACAACATCATATTAACTTCATCTTAGTAATAGATTTCTGTAAAAATGCATTATAAAACATTTTAATGTACTGAAACTATAGTGAAAATCCGATAAAATTGTCAATTGAAGAAAAATAATTTTAAAAATGCATAACTAGTGAAACTCTTAACACATTTCTCAACAAATGTTTCACGGGAAAAAAAAACAGATAAAAAAAGACATTCATACTATATCCATGTCAATTTACTCGATCTTAACTTCAAATCTTAACATTCAAATCAATTCAAATAAGTTTTTATATGGAAAATGAGTGTATAAAATATTTTTGTTAGAAACATTTAAAATAAATTTTAAGAAATGCTTTTGTATGTTCTGAGAAAATGGACATTGCTTCCATAAACTGAGGCGAATTCCACATAACTATTAAAGTAAATAAGATTAATCTCCGACGCAGACAATAACTCGAAAATTGATTGATTGATTGAAATATGAAATGTTTTGATAGATCCAAGATTTAATCTTGAATGAGTAATGGGGTGCTTAGAAGCTTATGGAATGAAATTCTAAATTTCTCATCACTCAAAAAATCCATCAAGGTCTTGACAGGTTAAGATTGAATGATATGGAGGTCTCTTGAGATTGATTTAACATGCTATAGTCTATATTTTAGTCTATACGATAATTATGCCTTTAGATACATCATTATCATGAAATAATGAATAGTTGATTGCAAAAGGCTTTCTTTTCTAGAGTCACTGCACGCTTTTCTAAAGTCATTACTTTGCCATGATAAAGCAATATATTTTAAAATTTTGATAATATATACTTTATGATACTAAAGGCATTTATTCAATGAAAGAAACATTTTTCAAAGGGGTCGTGGCAACCTAGTGGTTAGGGCTTCGGCTTTCCGTTCTGGAGGTTAATGTTCGATTCCCAGTGCCGCCAAAAATCCACCTTGTACATGTGATATACCTACTTGTTAAATCTGTGAAATTGAACGTCCTGTGGTCTGCGTTTGAATAGTTATCATGAGTGTAATGGTCTGGAGAAAATTTTCTCCTCCTCCAGATCAAAGTCAAAATTGAGGGAGTGGATCCTCTTGTAGTGCCATCTATAGGAGGAGTCTTAGAGCAAAGTCGTACTTTCACCTTCGTGGTGCTCTGGTTAAACGAAAGATGTACCCTACTGACTTAAATTCGCATAACCATCGGCAGAGCGAACTTGGGTCGTCCAAGTGTCATAAGTAACAACAACAACATTTTTCAAGGATCTCTCATATCCTGAAATTAATACTGAACAGAATATAGTTATAATTTGCATTATTGCATACAATTATAGGTCTAATTTGCATTATTGTTGTAAATTACAATAATAAATAATAAAAAAATCACTAAGCTTATTTTAAAAAGTAATATATTTTGAGAAGTGAAAATAAAATGAATTTATTCAGTCTTTTAAATATCTGAACTATCTTTTGGATCAAACTTAAAAAAAATAGTTCGGACATTTTAAAAATAAAAAATTTGTTGCCCTCTACAGTATGTAAATCAAAACAATATCTCCAATGATACAATTAAATTATTTTGTTTAAGACAAATTCCGGAATAAGTAACACAATTTATGAGATAGTTTCATTAAACATTTTTTCCCGATAAACTACTTGAGAGAATTTAACAAAAACTGGAGATCTAATTAGCAAAACTAGAAATCCATTGAAACCAACGAATATTTAAAAAAAATAGATGATTTAAATTTGAATAATAACCAATATTATCAATCAAAAATTAGCTAATAAAATTTAATTAAATAACTATAGTTCCCTTTTTAAATAAATGTATTCTCTTGGCAATTATAAACATAACTGAATGCTTTGATATTCGGATCAAGAAATTTTATTGTAATATATAACCTGTTCAAAATGTCCTTGTGAAGTCAAAATAATAATTAGATACAATAAATTGATTTTAAATTATAATCATATAATCTGAAATAGAATTTAAATTTGTTTTAGTAATAATATATATTTTTAATGAATTAAAAAAAATTAAAAATATTATTGAACTAAAATTAATTTGACCACAATAGTCTGCTATAAAAATAGTTATAAAGAATTATTTCAGCAAACATGCATGGTAGCTTATAATTTTAACTTTCACTTTTTGCAATTATCAAATTAAAAAATTATTTTAATTAAATATTATTTAAAGTCAGGATTTATTAAACATAACAGTTACAACTTTATTCTTATACAGAAAATTTTCACAACACAGCTTCTTGATTATAGTAATTTAATAACTAAATTAATAACTTAACTGTTTGATAACTAACCATTCATTTGATAATTTCTATATGTTCATAAATTATGATAATTTCTATATGTTCATAAACCATGAAGGTGAAAGTACGACTTTTGCTCTTCAAATCCTCCGGTAGATGGCAGCACCAAATGATCTACTCCCTCAAATTTGGCATTGATCTGAAGTGGGAGTAAATTTCTCCAGTCCATTACACCCATGATAATTGCTCAACGGCCGTCCACAGGACCACAGATTTAACGAGCACGTATATTGCATGTACTCGGTGGATCTTTGGTGGCATTGGGAATTAAACCCTACCCTTTCGGATGGAAGGCCGATGCCCTAACCACTAGGCTACCACGGCCCTTTTATAAGGAGTTGTGGCAAAATATAAATAAATTAAATAAGAGTAAAGTAACCATCAAAATTAAAATTTTTACAACAAATATCAAGCTATAGAGATTATCAGTGATTCAGATTTATGATATAATTGGATATGATTTCTAAATATAGGAGGAAGGTAACAATCTTATACAGATCCTCTAAGAAGAAACTGAATTTTTGAAATCTAAAATTTTGAAAGCTGTTTCAAATTTTGAGATAATTGTTTTTGGTAACAGATATAGTTTTGGGGGAAAGTATAGATAATAACTATACCTTACAAAAAACTATTATTCTAATTATTCTATTAATGTTAATTTTATTTATTTAAAAAACCTGTAAGAAAGATTCTACAAAATTAGTCCTTGTTTTTTTTAATAGAAATAAATCTTGCAAGAAAAATTAAGTGCATATAAAAATTAATAGATAATATCTTCAGAAATATTTATCGGTAAAATAATGGAAAATTTATCCATTTTTATTTCCCTTTTATTCTACCTATCATTTATTAAATTTTATTGTAATATTAATCGTCAAATACTGATTTAAGATTTAAAAAATAAGAAAGATAAAATACCATATATTTTATTTCATAATGAAATAAAATGAAAAAGTAAATTCATTACCAATTTATAAAGATAAGACTTTCATAAATAAATTAATAGAATTTATTTGTATTTTGATTACTTGATTATAAAGACTCACCCATACTTTTTGATCTCTTATATATAAATATTAATGTTAAAATATGATTATTTAAGAAGTGCAAGAAATTTTGTTTATTTAAAATAACTATATTTATCTAAATGTAAATTTTGTAAATGCTTGAAAAATTGCTCTTTCCAAACCTGAACTCTTTAATACAAATTCATTCACATTTAAAAATGTATCAACTTCGAACCTTACTCATTTAAACGTTTATTCTTATGGTACATACGTTTAACGAAGAAAATTATAATTTGAGAATAATACTGCAATCTTTAGTGTGCTTAGTATTTAATTTTTCTCATTAAACATGCTGTGCTTACATATTAAATCAGTCTGAAACTAAACTGAATAATTTAAATAAATAATTGAAATGTATTCGTATATCTTAATTTAACTCCTTAGTTTAATTACAAAGGAGAATTTCAATTAGAATGAAATTTTCATTTTAGCATTCACTTGGCGGCGCCTATTTAATTCACGAAAACATGGAATGCTTCAATTTTATTCTGAGCCCCTTCACGAACATTCGAATTTTTAATGCCTTATTTCTGAAATATATACAACGCTGGCGATTTATAAACGTATGAATTCCTCCAATCAATGATTTTCCAAAGGCCAGTAATCTCAACTAAATTCACATTCTTATATGATCGAGTTCACGTCACCACTAATTAAATTCCGATGTGATTTAATTCACCTAATTTCATTTAAAGCTTAATCCCTAATATATATAAGGCGCGATGTGTACCCCTCTCCCAATTTAATAGGAGCAGCCGTGACCAGCTAATTAGAAACAAACGCACCTTGGGCCACGTTCAATTGAAATGATTATTATCGCCAAGTTGGCGATGATTGGACTGCTGTCTCTGATCCCCGTATTATCCTTCTGATGGCTGCAATGACATCCTACTGCCGAATTCACAGGTTGATTAGTTTCTTAGATGGGAAAGAGAATGTATCAAATAAATTATTAACAACACTTAAAGGAGGAAATTGAGTAATAACAATGGGTCGGAAATTGTCGCCGTGAAGTCATTTATGGTCCGACGACTTCATCTTTTCATTACCTCCGCCAGTAATTTGAGGACGGTTGAAAATGGTTATTAGCACTGAGTAACTTGTTATTAACTATTTTTAGAAAATAAATGACTTCTGTTATTAAATTACAAAGAATTGGATAAAATTTTAATCAAATTTAATATTAAATGATACGTAGCTAGCTTGACATAAAATATGTCTGTTGTTTTCAAATTTCATCTAAGTCAAAATTTTTGCCCTTATATATGTGTGAGAGTGTTTTCTTGTTTTCTTATGTATATTCGTTTTTGTAGATAGTTTGTTTTAAGTATTGTGCTTCAATAAAAGAATGAGCAAAAATTGATTTTTATGAGAAAACATGTTTTATTACTATTCTATTCTTCCAACTTAACATAATGCAAACATATATATATATATATATAATATATATATATATATATATATATATATATATATATATATATATATATATATATATATATATATATATATAACAGCATTAAATATTAAATCTGGTTTATATCTATTAATAATATCACAGGTAACATTTACAAACATAACTGTTTAAATTAAATATTTCTTTCAAACTCGCTCTATATTTTTTTCCTATTTCGTGCATTTTTTCTGTCTTATAGAAAAATATGCGTAATAGAGAAAGTTCTTAAATTTGGAAGTCTAGTTATTCCATAGCTTCTGCGAAATGTAATTTACTCTGTATTAAATGAATTATTTAAATTCGCCCTATATTAAATGGTTTATTCTTATACTGGAGTGTTAAAAGGAAATACACAATATTCGTACCGAACTATACATAATAATTGCTTAAAATATCTGATACCATTGTAAAACTGTTATAAAAGAGGAAGAGATTTCAATTTGCTCAATTTAGATTACAAAAATTAATAAATAAACAAATTAATTAATTAATAATAAATTAATAAGATTATTAATGGCTATTAATTGCATATTTAATTAACGATTTAAAGAAAGAATGAATTAATTTTAACTTAAATTTTAAAATAAATTTTAATCAGGTAAAACTTAAATTTTAATCTGTTTAAAATTGTACGAAACTCCATTCTCTGATACTACATTGATTTCTATATGCTTTGATTTTGTTTTATAAAACGAAATGCCCACACAACAGAATTTTGCAGAATATTTTTTATATTTATATGATTACAACACGTGAAGTCTAAAATTCTACCAAAATTGTTTATAATTTTGGAAGAACATACACACTTATTTCTAGAATAACTTCAAATATTGTTATGAATGAATACTGCAAGTTTTAAATAATTGTATTCCTCTACATTTTTTATTTTTTATATAATATATAGTTTTTAATAGAAGACTATATGGTAGATGTATAACAACTTCAATAACTCGAAATAAAATGCTTATTAGTGATTAACAATATATTCAAAACTCATTCTAAGTGACTCTGTATGCAAATGTTTATATAGAAATAAAGGTGATCTATATAAGAAATATTCTTCCAAGGCGAATGTTGTTTTTTAAATTCTGCATTTGTCTCTGTTATCTTAAAATATTTTAATATCGCTTCTACAATATAAAAATATTTAAAAATAATAGAGGCAAATACACAGTGCTAATAAAAGATATAACGTACTTCAATGTTTAATACCTCAAAAAATAATGAGAATTTAAATAAATCACAAGAATTCATGCAAAGAATTTTTTATGCATTTTTTTCAATAATATAAATGTTTGCATAGAGGATCTATTTTTCATAAAATATTTCTTCTGTAACTATTCATAATTTATGTAACCCACATATAGGATATACTCTAACATGACACATAAAATGCTTACAGCGTATTATACAAATAAAGTATTTTTTAAAATTATGCTTTAAGTAAAATTTAACAAATGAAGACATTTAGAGGAACATTATTTTCACGTTTATATTCTTAGTATCCTTTCTAACATTTTTTATAAATAAAAGAATGTCTTTTTTCTACTACATAAAGTCATTAGTTAACAGTTATTTTTACTATAAAACATTTTAATTCAAATAAACCGATATTTAGGAAAGATTATTTTTCCCTTAATAAGCCAAATATTTTTTAAATGTATGAAAACAGAATTATTTTCATATCATAACATTTTTCTTGGTACATCATGAAAATGCAGTATATTAAACTAATGTTTCTTGTACTGCATAAATTGATTCTTTAAACTTTCTTCATATTTATTTTTCTACTTTATTCATAACATAAGTTCAAATATTCTAAACAAAAGAGTGTCTGTTAGAATTTAAATCTTTATGAAAATTAAATGAATTGGAAATTATAAGTAAAAGAAGAGCGATAACAAAAGTGTATAAGTACTTTACTTTTTGTAGGTAACTTATTTCTATTACTATTCTATTTTTCAAACTCAACACACAAAATAAATATTCAACTTCAAAGAAAATGGTATCTCAATCCTATGAAGTACAAAACCTAAAAACAAAAAAATTAAAAATATAAACATTCATTATCGAAAAAATTCCAATAACTCTTTCAACATACTTAGCACATTTAAAAATATATATTCTAACAAGAGACCGAATGAAACGCTACCAAATATGTCTGCTTTTCACCAAATATTAAATCGCCAGAAAGAAACAAACAAATGATTAAATACAACAGTCAAAGAAAGTCAAAAATCAAGAGAGAAAAAAAGCAAAAAATTTTGATATCTCGGGTTTCTATATTTTGTAATAAGAATACAGACATGTATCCTGAATCCACACTACTGAAGCCACCTGATTCCCGGATTACAAATATTATTTCTCCCGATTCCGATAAGAAACAGAAGCAAAAAGCAAGAGGAAACTGGAAAAAACCGGAAACAAAAGGAGAGTGAAATATGAATCGAATACTCCCCTCCGTCTCCTGACGCAGTATTTATCTTCTGAAGGTTGGAAAAAGATTTTTTTAAAGCTGAATTATTGATGGATATTGTTAACCAGAACACAGAGAAAACTTACTCAACTGCAAAAATATATTCCGGTTTCAATTCACATTTGAATTTCATAACCGTAACTTTGATAAATGTGAAATTTGATACAACACTGTATATTCTGAGACGAACTCGTGCTCCAAAGAAATAGAAATTAATAAATCAGGGAGAACATATTTTACTTTTGGAAAAGTTTTAATTCCGTCAGAATTTTCAAAATACGAATATGAGAAAAATAATAAAGGAGATGCAAATGAATCATTAAATATTATCTATTTTTAATTTATATACTTCATTTATGATGTAAACATTATGGTTTTTCATGAACAATAAACTATTTCTGAAGCCTTTTTGGAGTAAAAAGAAATAAAGTTCACAAGAATAAATTATATTATTAGACACATTACACTTGAAGATTACTTTTATATGTAGAATTATAACTATATTATTATAGTATATAGTAAAGATAAATAAAGTTTACAAGAATAAATTATATTATTAGACACATTACACTTGAAGATAATTTTTATATGTAGAGTTATAACTTAAAAAATTCGTTCTGTTAGCTAAATTTTGATGAAATTAATACAAAAAAATAAACATTTTATCAACATTTAAACTTTATACATAAAAATATTTCCATAAGATTTGTATAATAAAACCATGATAGATTTATCAAATGAGACATAAAAATGATTAATTGGCTTAATCAACCAACAATTAGTTTATTTTTTCAGAAAATGATCTTTAATTTGAATTAAAATCTGTTTATTAATCAAAATAACAAAAAATAATCAGAACTTATTTCTTACAATAAAACAGACACTAATTAATGACTTATACTATATGAAGATATCGAATATAATTTTATATATTTACATACTTTCAGTTAATTAATTTTATTATTCTTTTTATGTAACTATAATTTGAAATTTAAAACTATCAATTTCCCTCATATTAACACTACATTGCATATTTAAATTAATATGTCTTCATAATCTTATATAATGTTCAATGGATGTCAATCCAACACCCAATATGACAAGCTGGCAGCTGAAGGGTTAACCACCTGCCCTTCAGTTTCCTGATTCGTTGAGATTTTGGACACAAGATCCAAAAAAAGAACAAGATGCATCGTTTACTAGTTTGACTCCTACTTTGAGTAGGATGTTTGAAATCTATTAAACAGTTTCTTTTAGTTGAATTAACCTTCATGTATATACGAAAGAATAGCGTAAAGTGAAATAAATTACTAATGACAGTTATTTTTTAACACCCGAAAAGATAGTTTAAAAAATATACTTGATCAAAATATAATTTAAGTCTGTAAAGCAAAAGGGTTTCAAATTATCATAAACATTTATTTAATTTGATATGTATTTAAAAACATATTTCTCAAAAGTAAATTACAAAATAGGAAATATATTTTTCAAGTATTATTCCAAAATATTGACTTCTAAAATACAATTTAATCAATGAAATATATTAACGATTAATAATAATGTATTAACTATTAATATTAATGCTTTTGTCATTAATTTAATTTCTCGTAAATTATCTAGTAATTACAAAATTCA
Source organism: Latrodectus hesperus (assembly GCA_037975125.1). Lineage (NCBI taxonomy): Eukaryota > Metazoa > Arthropoda > Arachnida > Araneae > Theridiidae > Latrodectus > Latrodectus hesperus. The sequence continues at coordinate 34,538,219 of CM075862.1, forward strand.
AATAGAAATAAATATTGTTTGTTATTTAATCCAAATTAAAAAAAATACATCAAAACGATTAACTATTTATCAAATGAAGTTCATAAAATGAATTTTAAACATTCCAATCCCATTAAATATTTATTTCATCAAATATTAGTCAGGGGAAACGTATTTCGAATATCTTAAGCCCGGACACTTTTAGTAAAATTCAAAACAATTTTTAAAATCCTCTATTCTAGAACAAAACACAATCACAAAACTTCGCAGAATTTTACGACGAAAAAATAAATCTGTATGAAACGAAAATTAAAAATAATGATCTTTTATCTTATGCCAACAGCAAAAGTTCATTTTTATTCAAAAATTGGAAATTCATCATTTTGGAACAAAATTTTAAGTTCTCTTGAGGTCCTGAGAGGAAAGGTAGTGGAGGATCGATCTAATTAAAAGATGATCATTAAATTTTAGAATGGCCATCCTTTTCACCAAACTGGAGAATAAAAGACAGTTACCTTGAGACAACTCTTGAAGAATTCAGACACATCAAAGCCAAACAATGGTGGGGGCTGGGAAGTATATGATCTTAACGACACCTGGTGGAATTCAGCGAAGAAATATGAAGTTTTAGAGGAAAGCTTAAAAAAGTTTATTGCTAAGAGGTCAGGGGAGCCTTTTACGCACTAATTGACAGGAGAGTTTGTTTTAAGAACTACATGTTAAGAGCTAAGCAAGATTGAAAAGGGAAATTATAATCAATAAATAATTGTATTACAAAAATCTTTAATAAAATGATTTCTGCTAGATTAATAAAATATATTTCTAAGATTCATTATGATGTTCATAATTAGCTCCTTCGTCATTTATCAATGCATTAATTCTGAAATATGATTATTTAATCACATCTATTCCAGCAATACTACAAAAAGAAATCATTTCCCTTTAAGAGTGAAAAATTGCCTCGTTTTTGTAATACAATTGAATTTATTAAACTTTCCCTGCATTCAAGAAGGTAATATATTTTTTTGGAACTGAGAGAGGAACATTTTCTCTTTTTTGTAATTGAAATGTATATTCCACCTTCAAGAGATAAGTTGTTGTTGTTGTTGTTACTTATGACACTTGGACAAGCCAAGCTCGCTATGCCGTTGGCAGTGCGAATTAAGTCAAACGGGTGCGTCTTTCGTTTGGAACAGAGCACCACGAAGGTGAAAGTACGTCTTTGCTCTAATTAAGGTGCCTCGTAATTTTGAACCAAGGTCAGGTGACGAGGCCACACCTGAGCTGGCACCCTCCTCTCCACATCCACGCCACACCAGCGGAAGGACTTTGGATGTCACAGATTAACGTAGACCCGTCCCCAACCTACGGAGTTCCAGCAACCCAGTGAAGGAGAGTACACCGTGGTCACCCTCCCAACCACTGCCTGCGGCAAATGATGCTTCACTTTGCTGAGCTTACGGGAAGCGGCATGAAGCTACTGAGCCACTGGAGCTCAAGAAATAAGTATACTTCGTAATCTATTTATTTGAATTCAAGAGATAAATGTTCGATTATAGTTATGGAAATTTAACCCATTAAATCAAAATATATATCCCATATTCCTTTATTTTAATCTATTAATATTCCTATAATTTTTAAAAAAACAATGACATAAAAAACTAAAGAAAATTACATTTGCCAAAGAAAAAAAAAATCCGTGAATCTGTTTCAGTGTACATGTTAAGTGCATCATTGGCAGAAAGAAACTATGGAATCACAATCAAAAATGAAATTAAAAACCTTAAATTATTTTAAAAGATTATTGAAAATATTTTAAAGCAATTCTCAGTGTTGGACAATTTTTTGTAAAAGATGAGACCTTTACCGATTAAAAAGAAAACAAATTAATGTCCGTGGTTATTCTCTTTTTGTTGTTTTTTAAATCTGTTTTAGCATAACAAAAGACCATTCGACCTGGTTCCCCAGTTTAAAGCAGATTTCAATCCATTGCAAGCAACCATACTTAAAATTGGAATCGAACTTATAAACAGTTGATATATATATATATATATATATATATATATATATATATATATATATATATATATATATATATATATATATATATATATATATATATATATATATATATATATATATATAATATCAGAATGCTAAGCGTTCAGTGTTCATCACAGCATACCAGCTAGCATATTCATATTTAAAGATACATCACGAAACCATAGCTATATTTCCATTGATTGACTAGAGGTAGATTTTTTTCCACATAAGAAAAACGCAATATAAACTTTTTCAAAGTATCAAAAATAAATTAATAATCTGAATATTAAACAGACAGTTTACATGCAGGAATGCTGAAAAAATAAATACTGACAAACTTGAAAGTGCATCTAATTTCTCTGTTTTGAATTGAACAAATTGATATTAGAAATGAAATGTTTTATCTATAACTATTAATTATGTGTTTTCAAACTACATCATTATCAATTTGAAAGACTAATAATTGTATCTGAAAAGGTTTTATACATTTAATGTGCAAAATAAATATTCATCGTTACCAACAGAAAATATTTAAATTTTCAAAGTATAATTATAATAAAAATGTATTTTATATTTAAATTTAGTATTTGTTAAAGCATTTTAGTAGAAATTTCGCATTTTTTAAAAAATTTAATTTTACAGTTTTTTAAAACTCAAGTTAAATAATTCGCTCAATATATAATTAAATAGATATATTTAAATGCATAACATTTTTGTCACCTTTGCTATTCAAGTGGTTATAAAGATATAAAAGTGCAAAGTTAAATTCTATGAGATAAGTTCATTTAAAAGTGAGAAAAATGTTTTATGTTTCTTTTTCTAAATTCTAGGAAAAACATTTAAGCATAATTATATCCTGTTTTGATATTTTATGATGAATCATCAATTTTTAATATATATATATATATTTGCATATTATGGGAAATTATTGAAATATCGCTTTATGTGCATTTATTCTATATTAAATTCAAGTCAAATTCAAGTAAATGTTTGATAAAAATAAAAATAGACATTTCTATATATTTGATTTATGATCTAATCTGAATATTGAATTTTAGCAAAACATTTAAAATCCTTTTTAGTCAGTTTCTTATCGTTTTATTAGTAATGTAAACGTTAAAATTAACAAATTAATTTAGATTACTTCAGTTTATTTAAATTTCAATTTAATTTTTTAATTACAACATCTAAAAGAACAGAGATACATATTTTATACTAAAATTTAAATAAAAATGAATTAACAAAACTAGAAACTTAAAAGCAACCCAGAATACAACAAAATTAGCACACAAAAAGTAAAGAAATTAATTTTGCGAAGCTGTAACCCGAAATAGGAATTTAACCGTGAATAATATATGTTGGTCTATTGCCATCAGGCGAATGGCATGATCTCCAAAAAGAAGCTTCTTGAGAGCGCAACAGAGAAAGCAGCCCAAACGGCAAAAGCTCTATTCACAAGATAAAACATCCAGGAACAGAAGGATTAACTGAAGGTTCATTGAATCTTTAGTTATGGACAAAAGGAAAAATACACCCAAATGGAAGAGAAACGAAAGGGAAAATGGGAGCACCTTAACAAGCTCTCTTACCGTAATGGTGATATTAGCGAGCTTATCGACCACATATATTACCCATACGAGTTGATTACCAAGTACATATTTCTTCCAAATTATTTGATGTATTTCGTTTGAAAGTGTGTTTCAGTATATTACAAGTGTTTCAAAATATGTGTTATGAATATACATAGTATTTAATTGATAAATAGCAAATCTACATACCTAAAACATCCTAGTTAAATAAATATTAAATATTGTCAGTGTTTTTTAAAGCATTTTACAGTTACTTAAGCATTTCTGTATGTTTAACATATTATCCGATAGATATTTATATACACGAATGCATAAAATGTAGATAAAAATCCTATATATATATATATATATATATATATATATATATATATATATATATATATATATATATGTATGTATGTATGTATATATATATGCATATAAAAATTTTGTTATTAAACGTTAAACATAATTATTCAGTGTAACTGGCTTAAATGTATTTTTAAATAATTAAATTTTCTTTATTAAAAATATTACTAATTAATGAGGAAATAACATTTCTAGTAATAATATTTGATTACTTGATTATTTTTTTCAAAATTTGCATACTAACAGCATAAAGAGATGGTACGAAAAAGGCATAGTGAGCTTGGCTACTCCAAGTGTCATTAGTAACAACAACAACAAAGAATAATCATCAAGCTATAACAATAATTAATTAAATTTTAAAAAAGTCTTAGGTTGTGCAGGAAAATTAGATTTTTTACAAAATTGAAGAAAAGAAATGTTTTTTAGAACTATTTTGAAATTTTATACAACAATTATTTGAGCAAATTGCAATATATCTCGTTACTAATAATCTTTGCATGTAACACGACATTTCAGGGCTCCAGAGTACATCAGACGACACTGTCTCGACTTTTTACTGGCCACTTGAAGTGTATGATCTTTGAGGACGGTGAAAGAAAATACCCAATCATGCTCCGAGTGCGACAATGCTCCGTTTTGCCCGCAACACATCTTGAAGTGCTTGGGGTTTTCTCGTGAAGAGGCTGAGAAAAGTCCACATCTGCTTTTGGACTTTTTCACTATCTATGATCTCATGGATCTGATCTAGTTCCTCAAGACCAGATGGGGATTAGTCCCACCACCACCACTAATAATGTATTTAGAAGTAAAGTTCACTGTATATATAATCAAATCAAGGCTACACAACAAAATTGAAATGAAAAATGCTTCTGATTATATTTTTATTCTGAATATTTCTCACGAAATTTTTTCAGGATTCTTAAAATAAATATTTTACAAAATTATTTTCATAATTTTATATTTATCATTTAGTTAAATTCATAATACTAATCAATAGGAGTTAATTATTAGAATGTAACAAAGGAATTCAATTCGTTTCAATGTTTGTTAGACAAACCCTAACAAAACTTTAGAGTTTCTAGAATTATACATTTTTCATGTAATCTTAGTAAGATTGTATTATATAAAGAGAAAAATATGGAATCGTAACTTAATAGTATAAAAATGTATACAAATTATTTAACCCAGAACTATTGCTGTTTTAAATTAATGGCCTGTTTTCTTTATATTCATCTGTTAATCCTAAGCAACGAAAACAACATTTAGAGCTCTTGCATAAAATCTTCCTGTTTTCCAGGAACTCCACCGACAGAAGGAGATGAAATCCAGAAACTCGAGTGAAAAGTCTTTGGCCAATGGTAAATGAAAATTTGTGGCCTTTTACGTCAGGCCAGCATGCATTTATCACGCATAAATCAAATTTCACTCTTTTACTATCAAACATAAAAGGGAGAAATTGCTTTTTACTAACTTCCGGAAAAGTAAATAAAGCTTTTTCAGGCAAATTTATGACACTATATAGGCTGTGTTAGTATGAAAGCCTGGAGTTAATAAAATTTGAACAAGTCGAAAAGTTTATGCAAACGATAATCAGTCAGTAACTATAATAGCAAAGTTTTTCTTAAACATGTTATTTCTTATTTGAAAGCGAAAAAAAAAGCTTGAAAATAAAATAGACTAATAAATAAATAGAATATTGTGTAGAATATATTTACTTGAAATACCATAGTTAAACAGTTACATCAAACATTTTTATTAATGCAATAAACTTCAGTAAAGAAACAACCAAATGCCATCAGTAGCCATGATTCTCATAATGTACAATAAGTGCTTTTATGTGTTTGCTATTTTATTAGTTTGGCAAATTGATTTCCATGGAATATTTGCTTTAATATTATTTCTATACTATTTTCTCAAGTAAAATGGGCCGTTTTCTTTGCAGGATTAGTAAAATGAAATTATAATAAATTTTCATTATGAAATAAAAATAGTACAATGAAATAAAGACATTATGTATGTTAGAAATAATTATTTATTTGTTAAAAAAAAATTGCTTGTGAATATGAAGAATAAAATGTACTTCACCGAATCATTTTTAAGCATGATAACACACAGCCTTTAGTATCTATTATATATGTTCATTTTTACATTTATTTGTACACAACATGTTGAAGCCCGAGATTAGGTTATTAGTCTAATTGATCAATAAAGAAATATCTGCCATCCACTAATTACTAGATAATATGATTCGCACATTGTTTGTTACAAGTATACATAATAACCCATGATCAAACTTACTTCTTCCCATTTCTAAAATCAATTTTTTATTACATGGCTAACATACATTATTATCAAATTTTCAGCACAGATTATTTAATTTATTTTTAATACCTTCCTACAATTAATAAATCACCTTTGGCAATATAATAATTACTTTTCCCTAATTTATACAACAGATCTACGTATTTTTCCATCAATATCCTCCCCGTAGGATTCTTTACAGGGAACGCGAAAGATCTTATCAAATAATTTGATTACAATCGACTTCATCTGAGAATATCTAAAAATTGTCTCCATTTTTTTAGAAGCTCCATTTGTACTCGATACTGTGTTACCATACTGTAATATTAATGTACAAATTTATAAGCAATGGCTTTTTTAAAAGAGGGATATAAGTCAAATACTTTGGCAATACCATTTATACTTGTTTCAGAATTAGTAGTCATTAAATATATTTTCATAAAGCATCGTAGTAATCGAAAATAATAATACATTATATATATATATATATATATATATATATATATATATATATATATATATATATATATATATATACAGGGTGATATTTTTTAAAGTGACAGTGTTTAAAACGTCCTAAAGCGCGATCTAATAGCCGAAATGACACCAAACTTTTTATTTAGGCTAATCAAGACATAGGAAAAAAGTTTCAGTGATAAACAATTTTAGTTTCAAAAGTCACCGCTATGGCATTGTGTAGCTCTGCTGTAGCTTACAATAACGAGAATTAGTATAAAACACAGGTCCAAAGTAAAATGCAAATGTTGTGCGATGACAGCAGATATAGGGACTATACAAGAAACTAGTGGGCAGCTCCGACAAATAATCTCAGCTGAAGTAAACGAGCTCCAGTAGCCATGCTTTTCACGTTACCGGAACGTGCGTTTCTGTTGGTGGAGTATAAAATTTGTTTTTTCTAAAGGACAACATAACAAAGGCAGTGCGGAATATTCCTCGTGATATGTTACGCACGGCTGTGGAGAACGTTGTGCACAGTATTATTTCTGAGAATGGTGCTTACATTGAATGTCGTCTAATTCCTCACCGGAAAAGTTAATGTAGTAAATAAACATTAATAATTTAACTGTACAATTGTATGTGTTAGTATTTTTCTTTGCTCGCATTTTATACATTGTAAAGCGCCACAAAATGCACTAACGGCGATTTTTGGAACTAAAATTTTTTTCACGGAATCATTTTTCCCATGTCTTGATTAGTCTAAATACCAAGTTTAGTGATATTTCGGCTATTAGATCACGCTACAGGTCGCTCCAAACACTTGTCACTTTAAAAAAGATCACCCTGTATATATATATACAGGGTGAACTTTTATATATATATATACATTCCGCAGATAATTTGTAATTAATTATATATAAATTAATATATTTCTCCTTGAAAGAAGACAATTTTCTAATGATCAAAAAATTTACTTATTTGGATAGTTCCTTTAGACATGTTGCTTGAGTTAATCTCGTACAAATTAATTTTATCGCGCTAATCTAATTTCACTCAGCCAGAAAAGAAGTTCAAAAAGTGAGAAAAGCCACTTAGAGAACGGAACGCGTTTCCACCAATGACAACTAATGACGCCATTATGCGGAAATGACGTCCGGAAAGTGTCATTAATGACGTACATTCTCTTCCTTTGCAGATGCACGCTCCAACGTGATGGAGGGCTATTTGTAAAGCAAGTGCTATTGCGTTCCGCACAAAGGGTGTAAATGTGTGGCAGATTATAGGCCGGATTACGCAACTTGTAGCCATTTCCTCTTCACTGAAACGATTTCGGTAAACCACATTCTTCCCTTTTACAACTTTGTAGTTCAGAATTTAATCATACAGAAAAAGCATTCAAAAGAAAGGCATCTATCGGTGTGCACATAATATGAAGATACTTTATTATAGGAACGAATTGCTCATAAAAGTCAACACACATATATATATATATATATATATATATATATATATATATATATATATATATATATATATATATATATATATATACAAATTTTATATATACAAATATTTTGAGAGATTGCTTATTATTGGATATTAATTCTTATTATATAATTTACTGAAGTGACACAAAAATAATTCTATGAACACTAAAACGTTTCCAGTCATTATATGTTTGCAAAAAATAAGTTTTATAAAACGTTTTTTGAGAGACGACTTTTATACAATTTTTACCACAATAATAATTGGAAAACATGCAATAGAATAGGTTTTTGAGCAGTGCCACTTGAGAAATACAGAAAAATCAAATTTAAAAAAAAAACGCCCGATGGTTTTTGTTAGTACTCTTAAATCTAACAGAATGGCAACGATTTTAACACCGAAATTTAATTTGAAAGTTTAAGTATGAGAAACAAATTTAAACACTGTTTGACCGTTACAACTTTATTTAATAAATAGAAATAAAGACAATATTTTACTAAAACAAAAATGGCGACGCACAATGTTTTATTAAAACAGAAATGGCAACGCACAGTGTTTTACTTAATCCTGTGAAAGTTTTATTTTTGAAAAACACAATTTAAACCGTAATTTTCACATTATGATTCCTTAAAACAAATATTAAAAGTGTTTTTAACCATTTTCAGTGCAAACATGAAGACGTAAAATCAAATTTTCGACATACTTTGCAACATTTTTGGTGTTATTGACGAAATATGATTTTGTTTTAATTCATCGATGTTCGCAGAACTTCTCAGGAAAAACCTTATCTTTGAAATAATCCTACAAAAGAAATGTAACTTGATGGCCAATTGCCTACAGAAACTGAACCCTCCTCAAAGAATTCCTTAAGCACTTTAATTGTTGGGTTTAACGTGTGTGAAGTGATTCTGTTTTGCTGAAACCAGCAATTATTGTCCTGTATCTCCAGTGAAATAATAAAAAAAAAAAAAACAGAAATGTATCCAGGTATAATTTGGAACCGTTAGTTTGAGTGAACGGCTAACGAACCATTTTCATTCAAATCAAAGAATTATTTCAAGCAGACGAATTTTATTGTTAAAATTCACAATATTACGAAATGAGTTTTAAAAAATAAAAATAAATAAAAATGTTGAAGGAAGTAGGTGATTTATATTCATATCATTTGCGCAGAGTCAATTTAAAATTACTAATGAAGTGCATTCAAAATTATGTTTTAAAAAAGGTTAATACGTGAAAAAAGGAGGCTCGCATTTTAAAAATAAATACATTAAAGAAGTGATGAGTTTGAAATCTTGCTATATTTATCAAAGAGGACACAAAAAAGGGATGTTTTTTTTTAATTGATCAGTCTTAATGCTGTATATGTGCTATATATTCAGTCGAAATCAATGATAGAATCTAAAAAAGAAATGTTCGATGTGAAAATAAGCTTGAAATATTGTTTAGAAATTTCTTACTTTCAGAATAATTCACTTCGTCTTCTAAGAAATATTCTCACTTACCTGAAAGTAAAAAGAAAATATCTATATTTATATATTGTTGAATTATAATATAAAATAAGTTAACACAATAATCATGTTATATCACAAGAATATGTAACACAATAACAAAATTATATTTATCAAAATTTTCATACATGTAATAATTTTAGCAATGGTCTTCAAAATTCACAGATTTTTATTGTATATTAGAAATACTTATGCTATATTTGGGAATAAATAATAAATCTCTTTAATATGTATTTCTAAATGAAAATTACATTTAGAAATAATGATTAATAATTTATTTCTAAATATAATTTTTATAAATTGATTATACTTATTGTAGTTATCACATATAATTTCTTTAGAATAGTGATTATTTTTATTAGATAGTTTATTCAGGTAATTATATATAATACTATGAAGTAATTGTTTTTAATGGAATCATTACAATTTTTATTTAAAATTATGTAATTTCTTTAATTCAAAAGTCTGTGATCATCAGATCACCTATCAGCCACGATTTGAGCACCAAAGTTAGATCCAGTGCACGGAAAATGATCTGGAGTACTTATAATTAAGTGACCTCGAAAAATGTTATTGATAAGAAATTCATCCTATAATAATAAAATCATTTATAAAAAATTGCCTTTCTCATTTCAACAATGCTTTATGGCTTATTTACATATTTTTAAATCACTCAATAAATTTTAAATCAAAGATTATACTAATAAAATTTTCACAGCATTCTATATTTTTATTGAACTTTTTAAAAAAAATCTCATTTTAAACAAAAAACCTCGCTTTTTTTCTCAGTTAAATCTTAAATGCACGATTTACTCATCGACTTAAAAAAATAGATTTCATAAACATGTAATTTGTTAGGCACTCAAAAAGAAACAAATGACCAAAAAAATAATAATAAATGACCCAAACTGCTTTTGCTGAAGCGACATTTAAGAAAGTTACCGAATGCAGAAATTAAAACAAAAAAAATAGTTCCGCCGCATTAGAAGTATCCTGATGACATTCTATCACCAGACAATCATTATTTGTTCGAAAACAGGGCCAGACTCAGATCTGAAAGACATCGCAATTGAATCTAATATGGGAGCCGCAATTACCTTAAAGCGTTTGGAGCGTACGAAAAACCATTACCATCTCGCCATCAACCCAAGTGCGAAATAGCTTCGACATCGGTAGGGACATTTCTCAAATTAAATTAAAATGTCTCGCTAAGTCATGCGCCCCCCCCACCGATGTCGTTAAGGAGTAGTTATGACACCCATTAATAAAAATATTCCTTATTTACCCAGATCTACCCCACGTTTAAACCTTATTAGCAATTTATTTTCAACGCCATCCCAAGTTTTGGTGAGTTAGCAAAAGCTGAGAGTAATAATATCTCCCCCTTTTACCCCCACCGAATATGGTAGCAGTTTGAAAAGTCTCGGGTTTTTAAGTGGGGGAAAAGAGGGTGATGTCACCATAAAAATATGTATGCAATTATAAGTGGCATAGGGATTTTTTTTTTCCCTTTTGTCTTACTGTGCATGTGTGATGAATTTTTCCAAACAAAGAGTTCTATCAAAGATTTTGTTCAATAGATGAAAACTGGCATGTTAATTTATATCAGTCACAAATTAAATTTGAAGAAAGCATACTTCAAGTGATGAAGTTTCGATAATGTGGAGAAAACTGCAAAGTGACTTCCTATGTTGAAATAAGTGAAAATTATCAATTAATATGTGAATTAAGTAAATAATTTTTATATTTCATTATATCAAAACCTTCCTGGAAATATAACTTAGCATATTTTTTAAATGAATGCCTAAAGTAGATATCATGATTTTTTACAACACTGTAAATAAATTAAACAGGTAATAAATTAAAAATTAAAAGCAATTTTGTGAATGTATAATTATTGTAATTATCATCTGTCCATCAATACGATTGATTTAGTTTTATCATATAAATTGATACATAATCAAATTCTGATTTTATGAAACGAGCTCTTATGTTATGTAATGGAGGCCATAGTAAAATCTGGTTTGTTTGCAAAATCTCTATGAAATTCAGGTCTTATTTTTAAGATAATATGGACATTCTACATTTTGTTTTGTTGTCAAAATCCATGTCTCTTTTGTAGAGTTATATCGATGGTAACCATACTCATAATTTTGATAAACAACCAGGGTATTAATAATCTTATTAGCTATATCTTTAAGTAATTCTGCTTATAAAGCGAAATTAAACACAGTAACCGTGAAATCTGTTTGGAAAAAGAAAAGAAAATCACTATGAAATGCGTAATTTGTTTTTAAAATGATTTAAATGGCTAAAATATCTATCTTGCTCGCTAGGCAATGTAGATTGTCAACAAGAAACCGGCGTCTTGTTTTTAAAGTAACATCAAATATTTACAATGTATTCATTACCAATTAGTTAAGCGAAGTGAAGTCACATGAAACCCATATAATCTTACTAGTAAAGCGATATGAAGCAAGTTAAATGCAGCAGATGTACGTTTAAATTATAAATTTAAAAACAACAGGAAAATTACAGTATAAAAAATGAAAACAACAAGCGATTTATAAGTTATGGTTGCTAAGTGAGGCACTTAATAGCAATTGCGCAAAAGCTGTCAGTGAAAAAATTTGCTCCATTACGACAATGAAAGTGTAGGTCATTTGTGTTAATCAAGAATAATATTGCGTTATATCTAATTGCGAAAGTGAAATGGAATAAATTTTCCATATATAAATATAAATTTTAATCTAAAGAAATGCTATTTTCCCAATAATATAGGCAATTATTTATTCGTCAACTAAAATTTTTAATGTTAAGCATTTCGTTTCTTAAAAACTAGTAACACAATTTCGATTTTAAATTCTATTAACATTTAAGATTCTGATTTATATTACTTTTGTTACATTTGATAGCACTAGTAGTTTTTGATTATTACTGAAAAAAATGATCTTACAAAGTGTGAAAAATAAACACCCATTATATCCAGAATATTAATTGTCACTTTATCATGAGATAACTAACAGATACTTTTTTGCTTTATTCGGGTATCGCACAAAGTCTAATCTCATTATTATTTCCTGACTTCTAGCATATTTCTAAGCGCATTTATAAAACTATTTGCAGAGGAGACACAGAAATAATTAGCAAATCCTGTTCGTTTAATTTCAAAACATTTAATTTCATAAATCAAATGGGAATCAATACATTCAAAAGAATCATTTCTGCAGAAATATAGTTTTATATATTTTCCCACACAACATTTATTCAGTATAAAATTCTCATGAAAAAAAGGATTATCCAAGCAAAAAAGTTTTTATCATCTAGATTTCGCTTTAAACTTTTTATATTTGTTTCTAAATTTCCGAAAGAATTTATCATCAGAAACATTCAAACTAATTTTATAACAGTAGAAATAAAGTTAAAAAAACATTTCCTCCTTAATTGAAGGAGTATAACTGAATAGAAAGATATATTATTTAAAAATGTCGAAAATAATAGTAAATATATAATTTCTAGTGTAGAATGTATTTTATAAATGAATGAATTCATATTTTATAATATTTGTAAATTAAACATAGTTTTAAAAGAAAGCTTTTCAAAAAATTATTACAATATTTTGAAAAGCTATGAATTTAAATGAATAAAATAATAAATTTAAATAAAAAGATAAATTTTAATAAATAATATATTCAAATAAAAATGGAAGTTATTGTATAAGTGCAATTTCGGATTTTTATTCAGAAAAGAAAAAATAGCTCTTATAAGAAAGTTGAGAATAAATATCACTCTAAGAGGAAAACAATTGTTCAGAACATATTAATTCAAATGTACTTTGATAATATTTAGAAAAATCTATTTATACCTTATGAATTGTTTAAATCTTACTGCACACGTATTTATTTTTTTTAAAACAAATTGCAGTCTATCTGTTTTTATACGATATACAAAAACAGACTGTATGTGAAAATATAAAATTATTTATATAAAAAAAATGGTATACTAGAGAAATGATAAAGCAATAAGTTTCGCAAATAAGTCTCAGGATAATAATAATAGATTACTTATAAAGAAGAGAGCCAATGTTAATTTTTTTCTAAGTTACCAAAATATTTGTCCGAAAATTTTTCTTCTGAAAATATTATTTTATATACAAAATATATTAATAAAATATGTGTAATTTGTTCTTAAATAATTCAAAAATGTCAAAAACATATATATTAGTCATTTTCGATAAAGTAGGAAATTTTTATTAAATTTTATTTTTAATATTTTTCTTCATAAAAAGGAGTATGTAGAATAAATTAATTTTTTATAATTATATACAGTATATATATACACACACACACACACACACATATATATATATATATATATATATATATATATATATATATATATATATATATATATATATATTGAATATTTGCTATATATAAAAAATTAATTTATAGAAAATTTAACAAAAAAAAATCGTGGAAGAAACCCCCTTTTTAAAAATAACCGAGTACTTAAATTTACATAACAAATAAATGTTTATAAATAATTTTGTAAGCTAACAAAAGCATTACATATTTGGTTCTACTCATTAAAAAAATTTATTTTATTCTTCGAAGAATAATTAGTTTGTTATTTCAACAAAATCAAAAATTAGAGGAAAAATCATTCAGTCATTTTTCAAACAATAGTTTAAAAATTTACTCTTCTGACGTTTGTAGTTTTGGTAAAGGGTAAATAAAAAATTTTTATCGCATTGTAAATCATTTACATAAATTAATGTTTAATTTTAGTTTTGAAATATACTCATGTGTAGTTTCAAATCATATTTAGACGTTAAATAAATAAATAGTAGTTAAAAGAATATAATGAAAATTTATATGGCTTTTTGGCTATTAATATCACAGTAATTAGAAAACATTTGTTTGATAAGAATTTTATACAAATCTTTTCAATAAAATACACTCAATGTTTTCAGCAAATGTGAAAAAATATAACAATTAAAAATGCAGTTATGACATAAAACAATTTCTTAACATTGTAATGTTCTTAATTATTCCTCATGATATAGTTAATTAATCAAGAAATGACTATCTAAATGTAATTTAATTCCTCAGCCACGAAACGCGAAATCTTCACAAAAATGCAAAACTAACTGCATCCATTTATCTAAAAATAAATTAAAAATGCTCAGTTTTTGATTCCATCTTGAAAACTAAGGAGTAAATAAGGCCATCCATCACATTTTTAATTAACTTTGCCAGCCAAAAATATGTGGCAAAATTCAAATCAACGTTTGAAACCCTTAAAATGAACTGAGCGAATTCTTGTTCGAATTAACGATTAAAATTTACTGAAAATATAAAAAGCAATGAACTATATGTTGATTAAAATACAGATGTATTTCCTATATAAAAAATTAAAGCATGTATTCCTTTAATTTTATTTTTCAAGACAACAATTGAGTTAATAAATATATTATTAGAACTAATTAATTTTATTAAATAATAAAACTTAAAAGTCATTGCAGAACCATCCTTTAAAAATGCACTGCTGGACAATTGCTAAGGACGGATAACACTATAATCCATAGCAACCACAAAATGAAAGCAATCAAAATGTGGGAAATTAGAATAAGTGCGGGATATAGTAAGCAGAAGTATGCGTATGTGCAAATTTTTTTTCCACCTTTGTTCATCACGTGATAGCGTTTATAAGAGCTTTAAAGGTTTTGATGCGCGTGGACAGTTGTTGTTTCAAGTCAAAGTTTAACAGTAAAGATTTAATAGACGAACTTGAAATTTTTGGCATGCCTTCTCGACATCACTTAGATGATTTTATGCGTGGCCGAGTTATTGGAAAGATCGAAGAATGGCAAAAAATAACAGATGTTGCCAAGGAGTTCGACATCGTTCACAACGTTGTTTCACGGCTGTGGAAGTCATTTAAAACTACTGGAATGTGTAGTAGACGGCACGGGGAAAGTCGTGTTAGAAGTATGCCTGCAGATGACAGATATATCGTCCTATCAGCAAAATGGAACAGGCGCACCACAGCTGAGCAGGTGGCAAATCAGTTTCTTGCTGCCTCAGGAAAGCAGATCTCCCGAAAAACTGTTGCCAGGCGTTTGAGAGGAGGAGGACTACACGCCCGCAGACCTGTTGTGTGTGTCCCATATACCAGACAGCACCGTACTGCCCGTTTGCAATGGTGTCGTGAGCATCGCAATTGGACTGAACAGGACTGGGCTTGCGTACTATTCTCTGATGAGAGTAGGTTCAGTCTGTCATCGGATTGTAGACGGCAACTGATCTGGCGCGAGAGTGGTACTGCTTATCGTCCAGAAAATATCCAGGAAAGGGGCCGATATCCGACATGCAATGTTATGGTGTGGGCCGGCATCATGATCAATGGCCGCACGCGCCTACATGTGTTTGCGAATGGGATTATGATGGGCCAACGATACATTAATGAAGTTCTACTTCCTCATGTTCGTCTTTTCCGTGGTGCTGTCGGTGATAAATTTGTTTTTATTTACGACAACGCAACATTTCATCGAACACTCGCTGTTCAGGATGTCTAGACAGCGAGGGTATCCAATGCCTCGTATGGCCTTCACGTTCTCCAGATCTAAACCCCATTGAAAATGTGTGGGATGCTTTGGGGAGGCAAGTTGCTGGTCGAAACTATCCTCCGACAAACAAGAACACCCTCATCCGTGCACTCCCAGAGGAATGGGATAAATTCCCTCAACAGCTGCTGGATAATGTTGTGCAAAGTATGATACGACGTGTGAAATGTTGCATCACACTCCATCACACTCCACCGTGTGGACAAATCCCGTACTGATACCTTTCTTCAAGGTGCCTGCTGACTTTTAGATGCATTGTTCCATTTTTCCGTATGCAGCATCAAATGAACATTTTTTTCTTTCAGATGTTTCACAATTTTTGTACTTTCCAGAACAACAAATATTCTTTATTCTAATGTCTGAACAGTGTGGCAACTATATTTTATCCTACAAGGCCTCATGCCTCGCTTAATGTTATGCTACAGTGAAATTTGTGATCGGTCCTTAGCAATTGTCTAGCAGTGTATAATATTTTGAAGACAGTGAAAATGCCATGTGAATTTGTATTTAAAACTTGGCTGAAAGATTAAAGATATCACCAACAGGTCTATATGTTATAATTATTATTTTGCATTTGTGAATGCGTTTTAACAGCAGATACAATTTGTACGTGATTCAAATTAGATCACACGTACGACTTTCTCTATGATTATGCATCAGTTAACAAAACTATAATTCTTTTTTTAAAAAATTCATTAATTAAATAGTTTTTTCTATTTAACTGCAGATGATAAATATTAAATATTATGGAAAATTTATGAATGACACTTAAAATCTGATTTTTTGTTGCATGTTTACTATAACGAGGTATATACTACACTATATCGCTAAATCGTTATAGAGAGTGAAAATCCATGTTTGAAAAAATTCATATTATTTTTAAAATGAACTGCTTCTTGTTAACTAATATACAATTAAATATGGGCTTTGCGGGAATTAATCTTTTTATTCTATGTAAAATAATATCTTATTGGCTAGAGTCAGTTTCCAAAAGTGTCACTTATTATTACTACTTATTATTATCTCTACTGAATTATTTATTTACATTGGTGGTATTTAATCCAGTCAAAATAGTCAATATTTTGAGACTGGACAAAAGTTTGATTCTACCAGCTATTAATATTACTGGTAGATGACCCTACTTTCAAATATCGCCAACATATTCATAATAATTTCATGTTTAATACTATTTCCTTAAACGTTACTAAGTAATTTCGACTGTTACATTAACAACATCAAACTGTTAAAATTTTTAGTTTAAATAAAATTTATCTAATTAAATCTTACAATCCAAAAGTAAATTTATATCGTATCGAATGTGCTACCAAAGTATTTCTTAGTAATAATGCGAAAATAAAATTATCAAAACATATGATTTCTATAACCCATAAGTAACACATCATATTATGAGGTTTCTGTTTAAAAGTAAATATTTGTTTAAATCAAAAGAAATCATTGTTGTGACTTCTGTCAACAAGAGTAAATTTTGAATAACGTATCTTACATTACAACTTAAAATAAATTAAACAACTTCAATTACAATAACTTCAATTGAAGAATTACAATTACTTAATGTTCATGGAGATAGAAAATTTAATTTTAGCATAAGATTTACATGAAGAAACAGATAATTTATATTGAATTTTAAACATACAATGAAGATGATTACATGTTTCATGATGGATTGATGATTGAAGATGATGTAAATCACCTACTAAACGATGAAATGATGAATAATCAAGTAATTTCAACAAAAAATTTTAATCTGTGATCTAGGTGTTGGATGGTTTAAGATCCACTTAAAAATATGTCCAGGTCGTTTTAAACCTGTACAAAACGTAACTTTTAAAAAAATGATGACTCAAAATATTTCAACATACAAATACAAATTTATACTAATCCTCCATATGCGATTTACATGGCAAAACTTGCTCATGTTTACTGGTTTTCATGCAACAATTTTTATTTCCTGTATTTGTTTTTTCATACAAAATTTTAAAAAACCTAAAACTTCTCGTAGAAATAATTATCATTATGTGTCATTAAAAGTTTCCTTGGCTGCATTCATTGAGAAGCTCAATAATCAATTAAATTTAGCTTTAATTGATTTAAAAACAATTTGCTTTAATTTAAGATGGCGCAAGCTCATTTTATTTCCTTGTTTTCTTAAGCAATTCATCAAGAGAATTTAGAGTACAGTATGGTACAAAATATTTTGAATATTTTATTATACTTTATTGGGAATCTATTCCACCTGTCCACGACTTTCTATTTTATAGTTTATGTAACAAAGATATTCGCATCAAGCCTTAACTAAGCTAGGGATTAACACCACTTTTAACAATCCTTAAACAGCAATAAAACTCACACATGTTTAAAGTTTCCTTAAAGAAGAATTAGACACACAAAAAGCATTGTAACAATGACAGTTTACGAATTTGACATTGAGCATTTGTTGAAATCCTATTTGAATTATATTTCACGAATATTCCTCCCACATCAACACCTAATTCATCTTTTGAGTGATTTCAAAGTTTATGGTTAAAACCTCTGCTGTCTCCTTGACACCAAGGGTCTGTTTTCCTCTCTCTCCGACATCATAAAAGATTACAGGCTCCAAAATACTTTTGCGTGGGGATTTATAGAAGCGTATCCAAAAATGACAGCTCCCAGCTCGCTTCTGACACCTGATATACGCCAGTGATGCCTCAATGACACGCTGCTCTGACCAACAGACCTACGGACATATATTTTCATCGCTCCACGTGTTTGGGATACCGATGACTCATCACAAAAGGAAGAAGACCGAGACAGATGATGTCATTATCGTTAATAAATTTGACGACCATAACAAACGTGACTTACCGAAATAGAAAAAAAAATATAACATCATCGAAAACTTCTTAAATGTAATAGAAATGGAAGAAAACAATAATTATGATAGTATGTTAGGAAATGATATTAAGTCAAAATAGCAAGCAGAAAATTTTAAGATTAAATTTTTAATAAAAAATTTATTGTTATTATAAAAAGAATTGATAAGAGTCATTAATATACACAATTTAAAAAATGTGTTTAAAAAAAGTTTCACGTTATTGTCGTCATTTAATAGATATACTATAGAATCTAAGGAAACAACACTATATTATTATGTTTTAGTTCTTTCCGTCTCAATTAAGTCATCGTTTTTGGATCAAAAGATAAGTAGTTCGATTTTGATTCTATTGAGCAATGGCGTCGGAAATAGTCGACAATCATAATTCTGAAGGACTTTTGCATTTTAGAAATACAAGAGCGCTTAATGTAGCCACTCTGTTTTGATGTTCCAACATCAGAAAGTTGCCATCTACCACACTTAATCATAAATCAAAACTACGATGTGGTTTACTGTTTCCAATGGATTTGCTCAACATAAATGGATACCCGATAATTTACCGCTATAATCTACCACCAATATCTGTTTATACATTTTGTATGGGGAGAACATAATACAAAATATGTGTTGTGATTGCTTAACAGTTGAAGGTTGTTGCTTTTAGATATTTATATATCCATCAAATTTTGCTTTCTAGGTTGACATTTTAATAATATTAGGCGATAATCCTGCATCGGTTAGCAAGAAAACTGTAAAATCAAGCACTCACTTTTCAAAGAAGCCTACAGAAATATAGTACCTCCAGGATACAAATGGCAGGATTCAAACCTGTACTGTCCGCCTTTAAAAGAATTGTCCTACCATTAAATTATGGAGAAGTCTCTTTGTAATTATAAGTTTCCGAAATTTTGATCCAAATATCATGTATAAATAATTATATATATATATATATATATATATATATATATATATATATATATATATATATATATATATATATATAAACATCATTTACCAACATTACCTATAGATATTGTACTATCAACGAAAACAGCAACAAAAATTAAAACAGCAGTTCTATATTGTTCCGGAATCCTTTCAGCTACGCAAAAATGATTTATTATATATAAATAAAACATAAAACTCATGTTTATTCTTGTTTTAAAAAGCAATTTAGAACAAATAACTGTTTACACTGCATCTGAAGACATTGAGAAATAATGGAATGTGTAAAAATTAAGATACATTGATATTCTCTAATTGTGTTACGTAATTTCCAGGTCACTAAAAGAATAGAACAGTAAACAAAATATTCTGGAGGGAGTAATGATTATACATTTCTATTTAATTCGCTTTTTATGACACTTTATATAAAAAATGGTATTGAATCTATGATGAAAAATAAGTTGATTGAATAAAATGATTATTGGTTGGCTTATCGCTCAATAGTAATTTGTTGTACATGGTACATTATTAAATTGAGACTTAAACTTTAAAATAAATACCGGAAAATATGTATAGTTTGCTGGACTATAAACACCCATTCCACAACATAAGCATTGAACTCAAGAACTATTGTACTGAAGGTCTCAGAGCTAACCAATCGATTGCTAATTTGTCAGATTATAATTAAAAAAAATTAATATTGCAACACCAAGGAAACAGAAAGGATTCCATTAATAATTTAATTCTATCTTTGAATTATGCACTTTAACGGCGAAAATTAATTATAATTAAATTAAGTTTATCTCTTTCATAAGCAAAAAATTAAAAAAAAATGCTTTTAAGAATCATTCTCATATTATATTTTTTAATTAAATTTTTATAACGTTATTCAATTCACAGGAATTATTTTATTCCTATTTCAGGACATTTTCTTCTACAAACTGTCATATAAATTGCATTGTTAGGAATAAATTGCAATTGCAAGGAATACCATACATTGTTATCTTACATTATCATTTCTAATTCTACGAAGCACTGAAGTCAATTGAAGAAACTTAAGAAAATTCTTTTGAAATGTTCATATTCATATAACGATTTTTCTATCCTGTCTAAAGTCAGAACTTAGAAACTTCATTCAATAACTTTTTTCACTTCTAAACTTAATTCAAGATATTCCGAGGAAATTGGATGGTAGTAGATGTGCGAATATCTTCCAATAAACAACGTTCGCATCAACGAAAAGTTCTGTCGACAAAGAGGAAAGGGTTAACACATACCCGGCAGGAGTTTCTTTTAAAGTTAAAGAAGAGATTTTTCGAGACAACAAATTATTCTTCAAAGTATCTTTTTCCGAGATTGGCAACACAAGTTCTGTACAAATGTTGATGGAAGATTGTAAAAGATGAACTCCCTTTGAAGTGAGGAAGAATATGACGCGTATTTTTTTCCTTTTCTAAGAAATCTGTTGCTTGAAATTCTTTTCGTATTCTACATAATTGAGAAGAATTTGTTATTTCTGGGACACAGTAAAAAAATTAATTTGTTTCCTACAATTTTTCTTCTGGTGACAAAAGCGAAAGTGTTTCTGTGTTATAAGATTCCTATGTTATTAAATGTATATATATATATATATATATATATATATATATATATATATATATATATATATATATATATATATATATATATATATATATATATATATATATATATATATATATATTAGCATGTATTTATAAACCTTTAAATATGTCACTGCTCTTTCACAATTACAGAATAATTTCCGAAATTCTAATTAATATCCAATTAATTCAGTTATCAATTATTAAACTTTTTTTAAGAAAATTAATAATTTATTCCGAATCCAGTCATTATATAATCTAATTAGAGTGATTATTGCGATATATTTTTAATTGAGCTCTTTACATGATAATAATAAACAAAAGTGTGAATTTTTTTTTCAGTGATAAGTATAAAATGAATCTAATGTTAATTTTATCACTTCTTAAAGTAAATGAATGAATTAAAGGAGTCAAAATAAGATTTTCTATCGTTTTTCGAATTTTTTTATTGATTTAAATCAACGAATTAATTACTTTGTATCGAATAATTAATTTTATTCTTTTGTTATGTGTGTGAATAGAATTTAAACATACCTTTATAAGATATTTGATATTTTCATAATTAGATGTAGTCACAGTTCAAAAATTTAAAAACCTTGTTTTGCTAAATATTTCACTTAATTTTGTCTTCAATTTTTTAAAATAAATTTTTTAACATCAGGGATTAGATTTTAAAACAATAATGATTTAAAAAATGTTGATTTTTAACCTGGAAACTTTTTAATAATATTTTTCTTATTGGTTTACATATTTGTCATTAAAATTCAAAATAAAATGTTTTTTACGCATCATGTTTTTACCATAACTTTTATTGAAAAAAGATTACACAAGAAAAAATAGGTTTATTGAATCTAATAAGCAAATTTTCTTAAAATCTTTCATTTTTACAAAGCATAATTGATATATTTTATTATTTCATTTTACACATAAATAAAATGCATTCAGCACACAAAATATTTCAGAAGAATATCTCAACTAACAAATAAATTCGAAATCCAGCCGTAACCAAAGAAAAACAATTAGCACTATACACTGAATTTAGATTATTTAGAGTTTTATTTAAAAATTTATTTAAAATTTTAATATAAATAAATTCACTAAAATTTCATTCCTTGATAAAATTTTAACTTTCTTTCATATAAGCAAAACAAATGCTTAATTAATTTATTTACATTAAAGAACTTAAGTGTAAAACAGTATACTAATTTCTAACAAAACAAAAAAATAAGCATAAATTACATACTGAAATGAACTAATTCTTAATAACATAAGCGAGAAACTATTGCTTTTTTAATTTGATAATATGTCATAAATTAAAAAGAAAAGTATTTATATTTACAATAAAAATATTTACTTAAGTTTTTGATGAAAATGTACTTTATTTTAAATTATGCACACAATCAATTGTATTTGATATAATATAAAAATGCTCATATTTTTATGAATGAAAGCATATACACTCGTTTAAATAAAATTATTTAAAAAAAATAATATAACGTAATTTTTTCTCCGATTAAACTTACTCAACGAAATTTTTTTAAATCATTTGGCTAAATGAGCAGACAACATTTTTTCATAACTATTAAAAAAGCTGAAATAGAATTTCAAAGGAATTGCCCAAAATAATCGCCCTAACTAACGAAATAAACTCGGGGCTATACTAAACCATATTTCCCGCTATTAGTATTCGTAATAAAGCACGATTTGTTAAAGTCAGCTCTCTCTAAATCAGAAATAATCATTTACTTTTATCTTCCAGCTAAAATACCATAATGCAAATTAAGCAAAATCTATTTTGAACATGAAATTTAACTAGCTCAGAATTGAATGAATTTAATGACAAAACATTGAAATATTTTAAAGCATAAAATAATCTGGAAAAGGGTCATTCAAATACACATAAACATTCAAATTTCTTGTAATATTTGAATTATGATTAGTGAAATGAAGGTGGGAATCTAAAATTCATGCCTTCGTTTCGCCAATCATACAAAAAATTAAATTCGAGAAATTCAAATAATTTTTTTCTAAATTTGAAATTTTCGAATCTTATGAAAAAATTGTTTTGAATACTTAAAAAGTTTTATAAGAATTTTGTGAAATAATATTTTTTATACATAATTATTCTATTAAAATATATGTCGGCATGTATATATATATGTATAATTTCCCAAATTAAAGAATCTGAAAGAGTAGAATGCTTTACCGATATTTTTGTTTCTGGAATAGTTTCGATTGTTTGCTGCTTTAGATTCATATTTTGTGCAAGAGACCTATATTTACATTTTGACTTGAATTTACCACACTCTTCCACATCCGAAGTGAAAACAAGGTCCCCAATTAGTTGAATGTATGAGTAGAGAGATAGCCTTACATCAGCCAGCGTGTTTTAGCTTCCGAATACACTTTTCATACATTATGGCTTGTGTTCGAGTGTTGCAAAAGAAAGTTTGGTAGATTCCTCAAGCATGCACCCTAATTAGTTTACATTTAGAAACTAAATGCTCTTCTTTTTAATTCAAACTAAACGTTAAGAGTTGAATAGTTAGAGCTCTTGCTTTCAGATTTTAACAACTCATATGTTTAACACTCACATCGGGTGTGAATGGTTGTAGTTGTTTGGAAACACTTTTAAACAAGGTCTTGGTTGCAAATAGGTTTCGAGTTCAAACAGTGTCGTAGAGTGGACATCAAACCAAACCAAATTTTTGCCAAACAGTGGTTGAATGTTCCATTTCGAGCAGCTCCGCCCAAGCTCTTGGTTGCAGGCAAAGTAAACTTTCTTGAATGTAATGGTAAACTAATATTTAAGTCTTTTCAAGTGAATTTACTAGGGATCACCTTGGTCTTCTAATAGAGCAGGCTTATTCAGAGCGAGAGGTCCTAGGTTCGAGTTCATCCACTGTTAAACAAAAGGGATATGGAAGTTTCAATTCTGCCTTTTACATAAATGTCTGTTGGCATGAGTGATAGGGAGTTCCCATTATCTATGAAAAATACTCTCAAAGTGGGCCGCGCGAGAATAAGATTTTAAAATATTTTCAACAACCTTATAAGCCACATGGTGTAAAAGTGAATTTGCTGATTGGAGTTAGTATATTTTGACTCGCTTACATTTGTCAAAGAATTTTTTGTCCAGATATTTTCTCGAGTTTCATAGAATTTTTCAAAATAAACACTTGTATCTTATTTGTTTGACTATATTGATTAATAACAAAATTCCTCAACGAAAAATTTCAATATTTTTATTTTTTCACTAAAACTAAACTATTTATAAAATAATAATCAGAAATAAATTCGCCTTTAGAATTCATATCTTTTTAATGGATGTAATTACAAAAGTTCTTCAATTATAACTTGAATCATAAAATTCTTTAATCTGATAATATTCTTTTACTTATAAATAAATAGAATTATAAAAAAATTTTGTGCTTAATATTTAAAAATATTAACTGTATTAAAAGTTGGAAAACTATTTGAGAAGAATTTAAAAATATAATTACCAAAACTGTTATTACTAGTTTATTGAAAAAAGAAAAATTAAATTCATACGTAAATTAAATAATGTAAGAATTTATTTGAAAAATTTAAGAAATTAAATTTATTGAATTATTTCAAAGTACAAATGATTTTATCTTAAATATTACTAAAGATGCAGCATATAGCGTATAAATTCTAATCGTTATATTTATCATTTATTTTAATAACAGTTGAATAAAGATAAATACACAGCAAAATGTAAATCAGACCGTAGAAAGTATAAATACCTATGACATTGTTAAGACTGTACTCTAATATCGGTAAATAAATTTAGGTCGATTTAAATAAAAGTATTTTGAAGAAAGTATTTAATGTGGCAGCATTTAATTGGCATACTATACTTCACTTGAAATTTGATAATTTAAGTTTCACGTTAAAAATACAAAATGAACTAATAAAAAAATATTAATTATGGTAGTTAAGAAAAATTATTGAATGCTATGCTAGTGAAAAATATTTTTAATGATTACAAATTTTGCTGCTTATAAGCTATATGTCTGAAAATTGTGAAATAATGCCTGCAACGAAGTTTAAGTTTGTATTCAAACAGTAAAACAAACTAAATTTCAAAATTTTTTTAAACATTATCACGAAATTATTTTGTTTCAAAAATTGAAAACTATACTTTTGAACTTTGAATGTTTCTTAAATTTTAAAAGATTTAATAATATAAAATTTTCCAACTTTGAAACAGATTTGTTCAGAATTTTTCATAGTAAAATAATTTATTTACATCTAAGAGCTTCATAATTTTTTTAAAAGATTAAAATACTTTATTTATATAAAATTTACGAAATTTGATATTCATTGCTTCAGCAGAATTTTTTACCACAAAAATTAAAGATCAAGTTACTTAGTTTTGAATACTTTTCAGACTTTGCAAGAATTAAGGCTACATAATTTTCAAATTTTTAATATCTATTATAATTAAAAAATTGAGAATCATATTTTTAATTTATGAAAGACTTTAAATTTTGCTATATTTGCAGATATGAAGCTTCCAAATTATTTTAGTATTTTTCTCTCACGAATTTTTTAAATTCAAAAGCTAAGATCGAAATTTTTAAAGTGTTTTTAAAACTTTACAATATTTAAAGATACATGTTTTGTATTGCTTTTTTAATTTTACTCACTTAACTTGAATTATTTGAGATTTACAGGATTCAAAACTAAGATATTGGATCAGAAAAATTAAAAATTTCATATTTCTAAAAAGCATTTATACGCCTGAGAAAGATTTATTATAGAATTACTACTTTGTTACCATCACACTAAGAAATTTAAAAAGTCCAGGAGGTAAAACTTGCAGAACTTCTTGTGAATAAATTTACTCAAAATGTAATTAAGACGCGACGCATGTTTAACGATGACACACTGAGGGAAATTTATTTTAAAATAACCGATTTTTTTTCTAAGTGGAAATTAAAAGAGGAACTTTACATGATGTATAATGACAAATCTCTTGAATCCAAAAATAAATCACAATTTTGTTAATTTTTCCATACTTTGAAAGACTTGGGTATGAATGACACTGTATATATGTATCAAATTTATTGTTTTTATTAAGAGATTTAAATTATTTCAGATTTAGTATTCCATTCAACGCTATAAAAACCAGCTATGTTTACATGGCATTCAGGGTATTTATAAAATGACAGACACATTTTTATATTTAAGAATTTATAAAAAACAATTATGTTAATTTAAATTAATAGAATAAGTGGGTTGATAGATTAAAAACGTTTTATGGTATTTATTAAGCGACTTAATGCAAACAATTCGACGTAATTAAGGTAGAAGTCTATTTCAAGTCAGGACGCTTATTCCACCCTGTCGATGCGATAGTTGTGTGGAATTCCCCTATAGACCGTTAGGTGGCGCAGCGATCGATAATCAATATTTCACAATTTGCACTTGCTGATCGGCAGGTTCACTCTCTTTTTGTCGTTGCCACATATGAATTGGTGCCTGCATATTGACTTTCATAAATAGTTAAGAATAGCGGTGAGTAAGAAATTAGTAATAGGATGAATTCAAGAAGTCGGATGATTTATAGGAATAGAGAAGATCCATTTACTCTACTGGAGGAAGTTTTTACTGTAAGAAGATTATTTTAGGTTAAACAAACATTTAATTGTTGAAATGTATACCGAATAATCTTCACTACTCCCCAAGTAGAGTAGCGACCACATTGTTCCCTGTGAAATGGTCAATACAGAGAATAAAAAAAGATTCAAACTGGAATAGGAAATTTTGCGATTAATAACATGCGATGACAATATTTAATAAATAAAAGCCATCAGCTGAGGAAACTTTCATGTTGTAAAGAATATAAGCTGTCCCATGAATAAATTGCGTGAATTTGTTTATATTTTTATTACTTTACATATTATGCTGACATACACATCACATACACACGTACTTTATTTAATATTACTACTAAAACTGCAAAATTGTTGAGCAAATAGTTTTAACACTCCAACACAAGATTCAGGAAGTTTAATATGCCCAGAGTAGCCAACACAACCTTCTGTGATTAAATTTACTCGGATACACTAAGATTCCACACAATTCTAACGAAAAAGATTGTTTGAAATTTATCACATAACAGCTCATCTCTATGTGGGAATAAAAACATAAAAAGAGAGGAATTTTATGTGATATATGGTGGTAACCCGAAGCACGTGAGTGGGGAATGAATCGAAGGATACTAAGCATTTCTTTGTACACTCAGAGAGCGAAACAAAAGAACCTTGGGTTGAGATTACAGATTCTCGGCTACGTCTTCAGAAAATAAAAAGTTTTTTTCTGCGTACGTGTTTTATCCTTTATGCGATTGGTTGAATAACAAATGTGACAGAAAATCTAGATTTTCTTTATTTTGTCTGAAGCCTACACTACCCTTTTTCGAGTAGTAACAGGATTTGAGGGAAACGATTCACTGATTTAAAGTGATTTTTTTTTCTTGTTTGGCGATCTTATATCTGCCTTTTTTCTTAAGAAACCTAACGGTTTTCTTCAGCTAGAATTTAAGACTTAAGTTATTATATGGATAATAAATTTGACGATAAAATAAATATATTTTAGTGGATTGGGCTTTGTTTTTTTTTAACACACACACAAAACTGCTTTGGGAATGTTTAGCTTATTTAAAAAGCATCTTATTAATGCTCTTTATGATATAAAAGTTTTATGTCCCTCCTTGAATAAATAAAACCTGTTTAAAGATATCATATCCATAAAGCAAATAAGGGTGTTCAATATCATCCCATCAATTGAGTAATGAAATTTAGTTTAAAAGTCAATAAACATTCCAAACATTGCTAAATTATTTTGAAGATACGTGAAAATGAGTAGCTTAAATGTAGGATAATTTAAAAATGTATCCAATATTTAAGAAAACTATTTCTGAATATTCGTTTCCTGTTCAGAGAGTGTATATTTTTAATTATAAAATGTATTAAAGTTATATTTCTCTCTTTAGTATTTTTTCTAACTTTCGTTTAAAATAATGAAAAGATCCAGGTTATATCAAGATATTGCATACATCTATTTCATCCATAGTTTTAAATAATGAATATGAGTGATAACTTATGTTATCTTTTGCCTTTATCACGAAATGATGCATTTATTTCACTGTTAAGTTGTATTAAATTACTAATAAGGTGATGATAATTAGACCTGAATAAACTAATCCAGTATATAATTACCAGTAAATAAATTTATCGAAATTTATAAATTTCGAAATATGATAAAGTTAACTCTCATTATATGCTTATAATAGCCTTAAACTCCTAAAATTTAAAGAACTCAAACCTAAAAACAACTAAAAACTTAAAGATTGATAAACCGGAGCGAATAAATATGGCATTCCAGTAGAAAATGTCTATTCTTTATGTATAAAAATGATATAGAGTATAAGCTACATTTTAAAAAGAAAGCTTTTATTATTTTTACAGAACTAATAAAAGAGATAACCCCCACCCCATTTATTCCACTCAAAGATGTCACCTTCAATTACGTTAATACGAACATTTAAATTTCTTTTTTTAACATTAAAAATAACAGATCGACTTTTCTTGGAGCAGCACCGTTTCATGGCATGAAGTTCGTCATTTATTGGAATGAATTATCGTGGCTTTTATTCTTTCGTCTCTAAATGTAATCAAGGAATATCATCTCTCCCTCCTATGAAACGGTTGTCACTTTTTCACCCCCTCTTCTAACCCCTAACCGGGACTAAAAGAAAAGAAGGATTCCTTCCTCGACATTAGGGAAAAAGGAAAAATGATTGATGCCAACTAAATCACCGCAGCCTTCTTTCTTCTCTGCATAAACATTTTTTACCCGCCATTCCGCGGGAAAAAGAGGGGATCCATCAAGCGCCAGAAAAGACAGTAGAAGCAGCCCCACCAGAATGGCTGTCTTTCGGCGAAATGTCTCCCAGAGGCATGATAGACAAATGAATGTGCGTTTTCTTTTCTTCTGTTCGCCATGATACAATGTGTGCGCTTATAAAGAGTCCAGATGTAATTGCACTTTTATACTCAAATGCATTAATGATAAAGCTCATCTATTTCTCTTGTCAAAAAGAAAGCCATGCAACCAATTTATAAAACAATCTATTTCCTACTTGGAAAAATAGTATCAAGCGTTTGATCATGGTATAAGATATCTTTGATTTAATTCGACAGAATCCTCACACAATCAGACAGCTACTGAAGGATAGTTAAATCAGTTATAAAAATAGAGAATCTGCCTCGCAAAAAAAGTTTGAATCCATTTCTTGTTTGAGTTTTGAATCAAAAGTTTGTGTTGATGAAGAGGATATTTTGTTGCGTCTTAAGATGTTTATCATATTCGAAAGAAAAGGTAACTGTTAACTGATCAAAAATAAAGACTCTTTTTGGAATTCAAAAAGTGAAACGTACATATATGAACAGCATGCATTATATCGTACATGACACTGCATAAAAATTAACTACATTCAATTGTAATTAATAGCGCCGAAATGAAATGTATCTCAAGATAATGTACTTTAAAACATGCATCATCGTAAAATCAAATAGTGAAAAATGCAAAGGCTGTGTATTTTAATTACTTTTTGAATGTGGTCTCCTATTTACACCGTGAAAAGAATAATAAAGGCACGCAGTCACAGTGAGAAAAGAATAATAAAGTCACATAAATTAGCACATTAATCAGAGTAAAATCTGTAAGAATTTAAAATTCAGAAAAATAAATATTCAGATTGATAAAATGCTAGATTTGTAAAATCTGTAATATTTTAAGATCGAACGCTTACGTTTTTTGAAGAGTTAATAAATCTCATTTAGTATCTTATATTATGCTACAATACTTTAGAAAAACGAAGTTAAAGAATAATAGAAGGAAATTTATAATAAGAATGACTACATGACACTAAAATAGATTTTATCTTCGTAAGAATTGAATAAAACGTTATAAGTCTTTTCCCAGCTCAAATAAAATCATGTGTAAATCTCTTTACAGTGGATATTCCTTTCGCTTTTAAGCTACTGTTCCTAAATCTTCTTTTGCAGAAAATCAATTTGTTATCACTTTTCAAAATGTTCATAGTGCTTCGTCGGAATTATTTTGAAATCACGAAACTTAAAAGGATTCTGGATAATACGACAAAAGATGACTCAGGTTTTTGGTATGGAAAGCCTACTTCTTTGATCCTTTGTCATTCCTATGTATTATAAGAAAGAATATAGATTCTATGAGAATATATTCATATTTGAGCAATAAATAAACATCTAGATCACTCAAAGTTTACTGGTCGAGACCCATCTTTGATGTTAAATTTATGTACTAAATTTTACACCAAAGATTAATCTGGACCAATAAATTCCAGTTCAGCTATGTGGGGCATAATTTTTCACGTAAATCATACATAGATTCCATGGCTTTAAACTTGCATTTTGAAAGTTTAAAAGGGACTATCATTGATCTATGTTGGCGAACCATGGAGTGGGGTCTATTTTTGATTTTCCACCTATATAGGCGTTCAGTTCTGCAGAACATTCCGATTTATAATACCAACTGAAACTTGAAAAAAAACAAAAATTTTTTTTTCATAACTTGAAATCTTTCTTTTTTTTGCATATTCATAAATGATAGGATATATCAATTGAATTTAAAATTGGTGATTTAGAATGTACTACAGAATATTTTATGTCTTATCACAGCTTAAGTTTATAACTTACAAAGTACAGATCATTTTTGGTGATTTTTTTTAACCGAATATCTAGTTTGGTAAGTCTTCTTCTTGAGCTCAATAATAAGTCAAATGACCGTTAGTGAAATTTCTAGAGCGGAGTGCTATTTGCTACGATATTGAGTATCTTTCAGTCGGTGATGGGAAAAATATAATTTTTTCAAGTGTAATATTTAAGTGATTTTATTCCCCACCTGAGTCTAGTGTCATATCAGTTAACTCCATAAAATCTGACTTTTACTTCTAGATTTTTTACTATATAATTAACAACTATCAATTGAAATCAGAATAGAAACCAATCAATTCGTTGATGGGCAACTATAGCAATGAACAGTTCATAAATCCTGTTGTAAAATATATTTAATATAATGTTAATACAAGCAATCACATTAATTTTTAATAGAAAAATAGATAAAATCTTTGATTTTGAAATTATTCATATTTTTTATGATATTATATAAAAAAACGTTTTTCGTTTTCAAAACAAATAAAGTTGTTTTTTTAAAAATTGCTTTAATTTTTCATTTTCTTAAAAATTGATTATTTGTTACTCAACTGTCAATTTAAGCATACAAAGGCTAATTCATTTGGAACCTACAGTTTAAATGGATCCCAAACCTCTGCAAATATCCACATTCTAAGTGAATATCGAACCCAAGAACAAAGGCTTGAAGTTCTAAACTATGCATTTTAATGACTCATATGCAAACCATTCAGCAGTTTGCTTAATTTTTTTGTAACCAGAAATAGCATACATAATTTGTGATCATACCATACATTAAGTATATAAAATATATTAGAAGAATATAATTGGAAAAAAAGTGTCCCAGTTTTCGTCAAAAAAAAGAAATCTATTTTCTTTGGAAATTTTATTTAATGTTGCTTAGTCAGCTGTGTATCAAAATACATTTTTTGGTTTCCTCTGTGAAGAGGGAGGAAAAGAAACAAATCCACACACCATTTGAATTGGACATAAATACCTCAATAATATTTCTCGTTCTGCACGTTCTTGCTGTCTTTATTTTTTATGAATAGAAGCAGAGCGTGACAAAAAAGGGAGGTCCGGGCGATCTATCAAGGACATAAGGACTCCCAGGACGGTGGGATTGTTTGGATAAGTGCAGCGAAAACATTCGTGGGAGCGACAAACAGTGTCCAGGAAATCTCCCCCGATGTCCACTATCCAAACAAGGGATTGGGAAAAATAAGATGCGGAAGGAAATATGTGTTCCGTAGCACGTTTCCTGAAACAGGGAAACATCTGGAAAATGTCCGCCTCTTTTTCGTTTTGTTGTGGACTATTTTGCAAGGATTCGGAAGAATATCAATGTTTTGAAATAATTTCACCGAAAAATAAGAATCCAGGTCATACATATTTTGTATATAAGTATAGTCATTGTAAAATGATCGTAACTGCACTAAGTCTAGTTACAATCTAAAATGATCAAACTGGATAAGAATTTTTGAAAATCCATGTTAAATTTTTACAGTGGGAAAGTATGTTTTTATATGAACTCCATCTAAAGCATTTAATGATTTGTTAATGAGTTATATTTTATTTATTTTTATGAAACTCACATAAAATGTAATAGGTATTATGCGAAAAGTTTCTTTTGTTGTTGTTAATTATGACACTTGGACAAGTTAAGCTCGCTATGCCGTTGGCTAAGTGAATTTAAGTCAGTAGGGTGCGTCTTTCGTTTTAACGAGAGCGCCAGGAAGGTGAAAGTACGATTTTGCTTTAAATTCCTCCGATAGAAGGCACCACCAGAAGATCCACTTCTCAATTTTGACATTGATCTGGAGGGGGAGACATTTTCTCCAGACCATTACACATATGGTAACTGCTTAACGACCGACCACAGGACTTTTGATTTCACAGATTTAATGAGTAATAAATAAAACGAAATTAACTTGTTTCATAATCAAGCGAAATGAACGCTTGAATGAAAACAATGTTAGTGAAGTAAACATTAATTACTTCACCAAATCAATTACCACAATATTTGTGATACAAACACAGAATAATTCAGAGTAAATAACACTCATATTTTCAATAATACAATATAATAATATTCATAAGAGAATCTGAATTGTTCAAAACAAAAAGTAAACAAAAATCACGATAGCTTGTTAAGAGAAAAAGCGTCGTTTTCTTATCCGGAAAATACTAAATCCGAGGAAAAAATAAATAAATAAATAAAAACATTCTCGGCTTATGGACGTTTAGAGTCTAATGTCCTTTGTTGGTGGGGTATGGAAATTTGAAAGGGAGATTGCCTTTAAAATAAGAGTATGCTTATATTTAAATTAATTTGGTTTTTTGGAATGAATTCTATAAACAAAATGACTTTTTATCTAAAAATTTCTTCTTATGATGCAAATTTATATAATATAAAACGTAATATTCTTCACAGCTTTTTTAATTCAATTATAAATACACTTTATAAAATAATATTAATATTCTGTTCATATTTAGTGGTAAACAGAAATTCCTTTCCTTCATTGAGATGTTTCTATTCCATTACTGAATGCTACATACCTTGCAAATTTGACGGATTTACTATAAATATTTACTAACCTTATGTATAAATTAAATAAATATTATTGGGTAGTAAAATTACAGAAATTTTCAAGCATTCTTAATAACATTTTAAAATAATTTCATTTTAGTTTTATTTCATAACCAAATAACTTTGTTTACTTTACTATGTATAAAGTGGGTGTGATAGAGATGCAGCTGTAATAGCAAGCTGATGACGAACTGACGTATTAAAAAATATAAATTGGCATTAGATATAAAACTGCAACAGTTTCTACACACACTTATTTGGTCAATAGACTTAAATCATTAAAAATTATTTCACAAGTTGACAAAATTTTTAATCTTTGAAAATTTTATTCCCTTAATCAAGAATGACAAATCTGCCATCTTGTTCCGAGGTTCAGATGGAAATTAAACATTTTAATTTTATATTTTGTAAAAAATATTATAAAATTAATTACAAAACGCTGAATTTCAACAGCTAAATAATTTCTGATAATTAAATAATTTGTTAAATCTTCCCTCACCCAACTACATTAATTAAATTTATAGACATAAATTATAATGAAAAAATATGCAAATCGCATATAATTAAGTGATTAATTAAAAATGGTTCCTTTAATTATACAGAGTCATTAAATAGTTCAAAATTTTCTTGTACTTCAATTAATTATAAACTTAAAATAGGTGGAATTTTTTTTGGAAAGAAAAAATATAAATTCTCTTTTCGGTCGATAAAAATATTTCGAGATTACACTGAAAATTTTTTTAAATAAAATATAAATATGTAAGAAAAAATTTTTTCCCATAAATAACATTAAATACAGTTTACTAATGTGTTTCTTCAGAATTTCAGTACCTTTCGGCATACCATCCCTTAAAATGAAGGAGAAAAACGGCCAAAAATATTATTAGGCGGGTACAGATAAATAGTGCTTTGTGCTTAAAACATGACGGATCATAAATCATTTTGCTTGTCAACATATGTGGTTTTTAATCCTACCTCATCATTATCAACATTTTAGGATTTTCTTCACAAAAGCTGCAACTTTCATTATTGCTGACTTTGAAAGAAGATTTTTACGTGAATAAATGATGCGGAAAAACTATTTTTCAAGGTGATGTTATTATCAATAAAATATAAAAAATATACTCTCTTATCACATTAATAGTTGTTAGTAATGATGTAAGAGCTCTCATTAATATAAGAGTCACGGTTCTACGATATACTGTGATATTCATTTAAGTATAATTTTATTTTAAGAGATTAAAAATTAAATACAAAATGATTCAGAAATTGATGTGAATAAAGCTAATACCAATTATATGTAAGAATAACGAAACATGGAATTGGTTGTATAAAAGAATATGTATAAAAATTAATAATGATGCGAATGAAGTATGCACACTTTGGATATAAATTTTTTTGAAAATTTACTATCCAACCGTTAATAGCACTTATTGAAAAATTTGCTTTGTTACACAAATTTTTTGACACTGTGGAGTGAACGATCTAATAAGATCATTCCAATTGATAATGAAAAAAAAAATCTGTAAAAAGAATAACAATTGCGTTTTAAATAACAATACAGCATTTTCAACAAAAATAACTTTTCATTTAATTATAAACAGGATATTAACCGAACTAACTTTATTTTTGGATAATAATGATTTTTTGGTTAATGACACTTAGCTTAAAAATAATTTAAGCAAAGCACTCTTTTAGTTTTTTTAAGTGAAACCTTCTAAATATTTTTTAATAATTCAGGAAACGATATAGACATTTTAAGTTAATTGATATTAAGTTTGTTGTTTTCGACAATGGTATTTTATTATTCGTTGTTTGATTACTGTTTAAACATAGATTAACTAAACCCCCTGTTTTATAAAATCTACAGTCTTATGCTTAAAATGAAAGGAGTAATTTAAAAGTTAGGTGCAAAATTTTAAATTATTCCTTTCATTAAGAACAAGTGCTTAGTATTTATAATTTTCGGAGACTAATTATTCAAAATGCATTTTAATTGTGGTACATCATCTATTAAGTCATGACCCCATTTTGTGTCCAAGATCTTAAAGTAGTATAACGACGTTTTGATAGTATTTAAGAGACAAATATTTATAAGTTTATCTCGGAAATTGACAATTGACAAATGACAGTCAAATGCAGAAATCTTTCAGCCGGAATATATTGTATGTTTAATGGTTTATAAGTTGAAATATATTTAGTAAAACAATGTTTTCAAATTAAGTGACTTGTGATTTGTATATATATATATATATATATATATATATATATATATATATATATATATATATATATATATATATATATATATATATAATATGTATGTGGGAGGGTGTGTTGTTATTTATGACACTAGGACAAGCCAAGCTCGCTGGCTGACGGCTATGCAAAATTAAGTCAGAAAGGTGCGTCTTTTGTTTTGTTTGCATCTGGAAACATCTAAGACTCCTCCGATAGATTCCATCACCAGAGGATCCACTTAACACCTACACCTCTAGGGAGCGTTGATCCACACCTTCGATTAAGACTTTGATCAGGAAGGGAAAAAAATCTCCAAACCATTACACCCATGGTTTATATATATCATTTCATTACTGCGTAACAAATATTGTGTGAATTAAAAAAAATATCTTTCTTTTTCTTCTGTTGCTCGGGTGGGCCAAGGCCTTCCTTAGAACACTTTTCCACGCCGGCCTTTGGTTGGCGACAGACCTCCAGTTCTTGACTTTTAAAATGCTAAGATCCTTATCTACCGCATCCCACCATCTGAGTTTGGGCCGACCCCTTGTTCTTATCCCGATGTGTTTGTAATGCGAAATTTTGTATGTCAGGGTGGAGGGGTCTAGACGGCAAATGTGTCCTGCAAATTTTGTACGATTTATCTTGATGGTCTTTAAAATGTCATGGTCTTTCAGCATTCTATAGATCTCAAAGTTGTAGCGATGCCTCCAACAGCCTCCTTCATTGACTGGACCGAAAATCTTCCTAAGGACTTTTCTTTCAAAGATGGCTAGTTGCTTTTCATGATTCTTAAAAATATCTTTGCGCAGTACGTTATTTTTATAAATTCAACGGTTAATCTCTTTAAATGATAACTACATTTCTTCTAAGACAATGCAGGTAATATATTTGTCAGCTTATTTAAAAATGAGATTTTATGTGACGGTTCACTTCTTAAACTATGCAACTTATACTTTCATAAACAATATAAAATAAGAAATATAACATATTAAAAATATATTCAGAGTTCTGAATTGAACATAATGCAAGTTTCCTGAAACAGGGAAACATCGCGGGAACGTCCGCCTCCTTTTCCTGCAATCACCGTTTTGTTGTGGACGCGTAAGTACAAACGAAACAGAGCAAAAATAAATTAAAAAATTTTCATTTCTAAAAAATTATTTTTAATATAGCAGCTTCAAAGTAATTCATTTAAATACTCATTCACTTCTAGTTTTGAATGGGATTTTAAATGGGAAAATGTGCCAAACCTACCATAAAGTAATAATTATGAAGATAATGCAAGATAATTTTTCCAAACATTGTTCAAGATAAACTTTATGAACAAAAATTATAATTTGAATAGATAATTTGATTTTAGTAAGGAAAGGCTTTTTGAATACCATAAATAGTCAAAGAAGTCGGAAAAATAATTTCCAAACGAAATATAAATTCATATCTCCCATAATAGAATTTTAGTCATTCATTTGCTGTTGTCTTATTACCTTCCTTAAATACATGTGTGTGGATATATTGCCTTGTAGATCATTTTTCTGACACAACAATTTGTAATACTGGTCAAAAAATCTTAAAATGTTTCTATTAACATATTTTAAGTATTTATCAAAGGCTAATTATTAACCAAATTCTTTGGATTGCTTTGGATTACTGCTCAACAATCATTTTGGGCTTAAGAAGTTAACTAGTTTAAAATGCATTCCGAACCATAACAAACATCACTTCCTAAGAGGGAATCGAAAACATGAACTCTTAATCCCAAAGCAAGAATCCTACCAGACTCTTTGGAATAGAAGGTCCTAGATATGACCCAAGACATAGGACACGTTTTTCCTAACATTCGCATGTTCATAGTTTTTAGCGGATAGGTGGAAAATATTCAAATTCCTTGAAACACTCTCTAGCAGTTAGTCGATACAACACAAAAACTTCTCAGTGGTATTTTTTGAAAGCAAATTATTTCATTTTTAAAAAATAAATCTCTGGATACGTAACTTTTACAATGTTCTCTCATTTTGCTCATCGTGGCTCAGTGGTAAGATAGAGCTCCTCGAAGTGATAAAAATCCTGATTAAATCTCATTTTCTATTGAATAAAGAACAGGAATAGTGCGTTTCTTTCAACACGCACACCTATTGAAATGAGTGATAGGGAGTTTTCAGTGTTTTCTCCTTTGTGATAAGTGAAAAGGCTAACTATCAAAGAAAAAGTCAGTTAGGATATGCGAATGGTATAGAACTCATGGTTTAGAACCACTCTGATGAGTACGGACCAGCTGCAAAACCACAGTAAATCTCCAAACACATGGACATGCATAAAAACTTAACTTTTATGTTCGGTTTGAATCGCCAACCAATTTTATGCAATTATTTTACAATAAGTATAAATCAATAACTGTGTTTATTATATACTATATTTAAACAATGAAAGACGAAAACATTAACCCCAAATGTTGGCTACGCTTAACTAAAAATATTACAAGCAATAGCAATACCAAACTGAATATGCATATGATAAATATTCCATTAAGTAATTTATAAATAATGTATTAACTATTTTATAGATAGTTACATTCACAGTTCCTAGCATTAACTAATGCAATATAATCAATCCGGTAACTAATATCTCTGTAAATAAAAGCTTCTTTGTCGAAAGTCTTTTTTTATAATAAAACCATTTAGGTTTTATATTTGACAGAACTAATAGTGCTTTTTTGTATTGTTTTTATAATTCGTAATTAAATAAACTATACTTTCATTATTTGTGATTTATCGCATAAATCTAGTAAAACATACCAAGATATGCGAGTTTGTAAAATGTGATTACCCAAACAAAGGTAACAAAAAAATCATCACTAACTAAAAATTCCATTAATTTGTCAAAAGTGGTATTGATATTTTACATAATTAATTGTAATACGCAGTGAAGTGAAAATAAGTTACGCTATTTTCTTTACTTTTAGTATATATTCAGTTTTGTTCAGTGTGTGACATAAAATCAAATATTTCGATTTTTAATTTGTACTTGTCAAACAGTTTCGTGCTCGTTACGCATTCCGGGATATATTTTCAACGAGGAAAATTTTTTTATCAGTTATTAATAAAAGTAAATTCGATATTAACAGGCCATTTCTACACTGAAAATTAAATTTTGTTATAAGTGCATATAAATAGTTTTTAAACTTGCTTCTTACTATTTAAGTAAATATCGGTTTCTAAATTGCAAAGTGTGAAACGGCTTTTAGTGAGAATAAACAATAATAGATATTTTTATATTTGATTAGTTTCGAGATAATATATTGAGTATGTAATGTTAAGGGAAGTTTGTGTATGTGTGTGAAGATTAATAAGTCATAAAATAATGGAACGAATAACCTTAATTTATAATGACATGTAAAAGCAAGACAAAAAAATTGATTCAATATATATTCTTCACTATATATGCAGGATTTAAATGCTGCTTAACACAATAAATTTGTATCAAGAAATACTATTAAATTAATAAGTCAAATGACTTAAATTTTTAATAACTTTAAGTATTTTTTCTTGGCTTCAAAGACGAACAGAATAAGGACATATTTCTATGCAAATTAAAGATCATTTGAAAATGAAATAAACATAAAAAAGAATAACTCCAAGAGTAAAAAGATATTACTCTGATGGTAATAGATTTTATACGCAATGAAATATAAAATATTAACCAAAACTTACAAATATGCTAATATTAAATTAATTTTCTTCTGTTTTTTACAGTCGAATGAATTTATATTAAGATATTTTAACATTTATAATTCCAAATTTAGCTAAGCAAAAGCATACCAATCATATTTTATAAACTATACAAATTATTTAATCAACATTGTTAAGTTTGTATGGCCTGTCTCTTTCATTCTCGATCATTTGAACAATAACCCAAACCGCTAATCATTTAGCTATTATAAGCTCAGCTTATTGCGCATTAATATCATATGTTAGAACTTCATAAGTTTACCTACATATGTATAGTAAACAAAATGCGTACTAAGATTAAACATTTGAATAAAAATGGTTGGTTTGACACTTGGTCCCGTTTTGTACAAAAGAAGTAACTTGACAAGTACTTAAAGATGAAAGTTAATTCCAAACTATTATAAACAATCACTTCTGAATTGGAAATTGAACTTTCAAATTGTTAAAAAAAAGTTCCAGCTTGGTTGAATAGAAATGAACATTTGGTAAAAAATTTCAATTAAAATCAGTCAAATTAAAAAAACATTTTTATGACATAATGAAGAGTCAAGCAACATATGAAGTTGATTAGTTTTTTATGAAAAATTGACATGACTCACTTTTAATTCCGAATTAAAAGAAGGGAGATAATTTTTTCAGATAAACTAAATCCAGGATTATTTTCATTATATAAGAATTATAACGTAATATCTTCTTATATACTACAAAAGAACTTGTTTCTTTTTAAGTATGATTTTAAAACTATTTTAAAGACAAAACACACTATTTTATTCCAAAGTCACTCACAACTATTAAAAAAAGACTTTCATTCAAAAATATAAAAAAAAAAAATATCAAAGTCAGTGGTAATTACATCAAAATTTAAATTCCAAATGCAAAGCATAACTTTTTGCAAAAGAGTCGGAAAAAAGAACCAAACGATTTTGTTGTTTGGTAAAAATGGAATGTTTCAAGCACAAAAATCGATGGAGTGTAACAGAAAACAACCATTTACATGAGTGGAAATTAAAAAAATAAAAACTCCATTTGCATTAAGTTCTGCAAAACAGTCAAAACTAAATCTCGAGGGAGCTTTTAAAAGCTAATATATAAACATTTCTCTTAAAAAAAATAATAAGCAAAAATTCCAGTACGTTGATTTTACTCTTATTTTTTTATTCATTCATTTTGTTATTTGGTTTTTTTCATCAATTTATCCAAAGAAGTCACATCAGGCGATGTGAACGAATATTTAAGGGAAAACGGGGTTGGGCAAAGAAACATCCTCTTCACGAGATCCAGATTAATAAGAAAGTATACGCGTTGGACTGATAGGAAAAGGAGGTAATGTGGTCATCCATAATTCATGACTAGCTGTCACAGATTAGAGACTCAGACAAAGCGAGACTTTAAAATCTAGTCGTGGCTTAACTATTCCAAAGGAGATGAACCACATAAGCACGAGTAGAAAGAAGATAATAGTTTATTTCTGAGAATAATTTTTACGATCTATATGCAAGATGGATTTTTGTAAAAATATCGATGAAATATCCTATCTATAGCAATTCTTTTACCTCAAATTGCTTCTATAAAATCTTCTGCGAAGTCAGTTTTAGTTAAAATAAATTTCAATAAAGCACAAAGTACAGGATGTCCGGAGCATGTGCATTACTTTGTGAATTATTTGGAACAAGCATACTTTTTTTAAAGAAAATTAATCTTTTCTCGGAAATTTTCAGTCTCAAATCAGTTTCAAATGCAAGTTATTACAACGCGCGATTGCCCTAAACCAGTTTGATCACGTGATCATGGCATGTCAAAAATTTTCCCCAAAAATTATGTTTCATTTGTCGTCAGAAATGGTCGACTGTGGCAACTGACTGCTTCTGACGATTATTTAAAAAATGGATATCACTCCCAGAAATAGAACTAGAATTCTTAATCTAAGTCAGCATACTTCTATGACTGCGAGAGATATTGCTACAGCAATTGGAATTGGAAACGAATTTTTCAGCAAAAAATTATGTTACAGTGTCTCCAAAACAAAATACTAAATGTGGATGCCACACACGACCACAAAACACGACACATTTCGAACAGACAAATGTTTTGAATGAAATAGTAAAATGCATCCTTACAAAACAAGTACAAATCTTCAGAGAGAATTTTCAGCTACTGGTATGAACGCCACGATTCATCGACAGTTCTACAAAGGCTTACTGAATCTTTTGATTTGATTTTGAGATTTGCAAGATTCCACAATCAATTATTAACAACAGCAATGAAATGAAAAGATTTGGTCAGAAATTGTCAAACCTGAACATTACAGACTGAAAGGAGATTATATTCAAGCGATGAAACGCGCTTTTTGTGAAAGGGTTTCAACCACGATTTGTCAAGCGAAGTGATGGCGAACCCATCAGGGAACAACATTAAGCACCCTCAGAAACAGAAGCTTTGGGTGCAATTTACTTCTTAAGGATTTGGCTGCTTAGCTGCAGTTGAATCTCTTCAACTGGTACTAAGCGGCCATACCCTTTAGAACTCTACCAAACTACAAAATACGTTTCTATAATAAAAAGAAAAATTGTGTCCTGTGATGCAAGTGTTCGCTGGTTAGGTGGTATCTTTCAACAAGATCCATTTCAAGGCCATACTTCGGCTAGCAAAGAAATTTCTTCAAGAACGAAAATTAGGGATTTTCAGTTGGCCTGGTAATACTGCTGATGAAAATCTCATCAAAAATTTGTGGAGCATTGTAAAGAGACGTGTGAGTGAAATGGGCTGCTTAACAAAAAAACAATGATTGAGAATTATTAAAGTATGGTTTCGTAATGACGAAATCAACAATTTATGTTCTAATTCAATGGAATTCGTGCCAAATTGTTTACAGAATCTCACTCAAGCTTGGTAATGACATATTTCGTATTAGACTCTTATACTGTACATGTAAGTTATCATATACCAATCAAACAATATTTGTAAAAATGCTTTGCGTTTGTCACAATTAATTCACACAGTAGTGTATGTCACATTTTAAATGCAAATTTTATAGATTAATAATGGATAAAGATATAAGCAATCCAATGACATTTACGAATAGAATAACTCATGTATTTTAAAGTGTGAAAGTTTCAAAACATAATAATTTTAATTAATGCAAGCAAATTATTATTTAAAATTGTTAAATATACAAATTATTACTTTGTTCGGGAATATTCTAATATTTAATTACGATGATGTAATTTTCAAAAATCATTGAAAAGAATATTAATAAATAAGTTAAGAACTAACTAAGAATTTCGTAATGATTGAATGGAAAACTATACTTAATTACTTTAATCATTTTCACAAGATGTTTTAAGATTAAATAATTATAATATATATATATATATATATATATATATATATATATATATATATATATTACATAAAGTCCTATTTAAAGAACATTATTATACAACCAGTCAAACTAGTGTATATGCATACACAAATATTGTAAATGGTATTTTCATAATGTTAATATGTAATTAAAATATACCAAACCTTTAAACAATAAAAGTACAACGTCTTAGGTGCAACTAGTTTAACTAAACACAAATCCATTTATTGAAAATTTATTTTAAAAATCAATTTAAAATTTGTTTGCGAGGCGTCAGATAGACAAAAATCAATCTTAGGCAAAGTGTTGATCAAATTCTTTCAATAAAACATTAGATAAACCTACACAGAAATGCAGAGATATTACAACGTGACTCTCTTTTATATTCCAGTGTTTCATAAGATGAGGTGTCAGGATCAAGCTCAAATGAAAAGAATTTTGTGATTAAAAATGGCAAAAAGATTTCAATTTGATAGGCCAAGGTAGGCAGCTCAGAAAATGACTGACAGTGTCTTTTAAGACAGGAAATAATATGCAAAAATATTACTGTGAGTAATATTTCTTATTATATAGGAAGACTTTATAGTATTATCATTAGTAAAGTTTGCAAACTGACAAAAAAAAACATTAATCTAGATGGAATGACTCTTAGAATGCACAATCTTGTCCAGGGGATTATTATAAGACAAGAAATAAACACGTTAAGCCAAAGTAAAATTATAAATTTATTCATACTGGCAATGACATTAATATCCAATTACATTGTTCAGAACAATAACTTGTATTTATATTAAGTTTTTACGCATCTAATAATATATATTTTTAAGCAATATTTTATTCTTCTTTAGCTAAAAAGTTGTAAAACAATCAAATAATAAATTATACAAGATGGAATCA
Organism: Latrodectus hesperus; assembly: GCA_037975125.1. NCBI lineage: Eukaryota > Metazoa > Arthropoda > Arachnida > Araneae > Theridiidae > Latrodectus > Latrodectus hesperus. The sequence goes on from CM075862.1 coordinate 34,582,582, forward strand.
CTACTGCGATTTGTAATCTTTTTGGCCAAAAGTATAATGCTGAAAAACAAGAAATATTAGCTTTATCTTGTGATAGCAATTACAGTTATATAATTTGTTAAAAGTAATATCTGGTTTCTGAATCGGATCCTTTGTTTCTATACATTCTTAATGAATTACACTTTAGTTAAACAGAATTATATTCTCCTATAACTAAATCTATCATAAACTACCAAATAATTATTACATAGGATGGAATCACTATTAAAACATGCTGTCTTTTATACCGAAAACAAGTGGACATAGACATTTAGACACAAACTTGATTTAGTGGTAGCGTTAAGAACTAGTAAACATGTTGTGTTGAAGGGAATAATTTAAAATATTGGTTTCAAATCCTATAAAATAATATGTATTCTGCATTTTTTAATGACTAACACTTTGGCTAAACAAGATCATATTCTTCGATAGTCAAAATTCTCAAAAATTATCAAATAAATGTTACACAAAATGAAAATATTCTGATGAATATAGTCTTTCCGTTTAACAAATAAAGATTAGAAATGTATGCACATATGCGCTACCTAATGGTGGCATTATAAACTAGATATATTGTTATGTGTAAGAGTTTAAAATATTGGTTATAATTTGTTGTAATTGTGTGCATTCTACTTTTTTAAACGAATCAAATATCTTGAAAGACAAGATCATTCTTTTGAACAAACAAAATCAAGTTGATAGCTAAATAATTAGCACTCTGGCATTCAGTTTCATAGTTCGTCGGTACGATTCCCACTTTGGATATGATTGTTTTCAGCATTTCGGAATCTTTTTTAAATTATAATTTTTGGTCGAATCATTTGTCATGCAAAAACTGACCCTATGATTAAAAAAACATAATGAAACTAATTCATAGATAAAGAAAGTTACATGATACCAATCTCTGTCTCTCTCTCACTCACGCACACATTTCCACAAAATAATAACACTATCGAAATTCCAAACCTTGCAACTAGTTAAAAGTAAAACTATGAATTAAGACACATTATCTCTATCTAGCGGTGATTTTATGAATTAGATACATTATCAAGGACAATAACTTGGAATACGAACACAAATTCTTTATATTTATGCTCTTTTTATGAACCATAACATTTCAGTAATGCAAAATTGCATTCCTTCCCAACTGAAGCCAAACAGTTTCGCTCGTTTCAGCAAAAGGGAAAACGCATAGAACTCTGTCATAGCAGTAATATTTTAAACTGAGCTATCGAACAGTTCGTCTCTATCCCAGACAATCCTACGAGATCCAAAAAATGAGGCTCTTTCACCAACACATGGCGATTCCATCAATAAATTAGAGTTATCGTTGTAGAACTTTTACCAGCAGCTCATAAATGTTCGATGAAGGAGAAGGACAACAGCGAGGGATCATCTCCTCTTCTGGAAATAGGCTCATTTTCCTTCGGCAGAGGGCTTTATTGACTTTAAGACCGTTTCTGCCGAAAGGTATTTCGGTTTCTTAGATTTCACTTCTTGGCGACGAAACGAAGCTTTGCGACCAGTATCAGCTCTCATTTACTATAATGATATTTTTAACATTTATTTCCCTGTTTATGTCCTTAGACACAAACAGGATACGGCATTATTTTTTTTTAATTTTCTGTTATGAGCATCTATGCAATTTCGATATTTAGTGATGGTATTTCAAGAATTGAGATTTATTTTATTTTTTCCAACGGGTAACTGTTATTTTAAGGTGGAATATTTAAGAATATAGAACGTATAATTTACCCAAAAACTGCAATTAATATTCCAAATCATAATATAAATGTAAACAATACAATCTGTAGCACATATTATTTACGTTTGTTATCTAAGTCAACAGTAATGACGAACGTATGTTTGTTATCTAAACATCTAATCCTATTTCCAGTCGTTCACATCAACTACTGAATACCATTAATCATCACGGAAATGTAGACTAGGGATATAATTGAATGGTTTTAAAATTTATAACGCATTTGTTTATTTTTATAATTAATAATATTTATAAAATATTTCAGAAGAAAATATTAAAAATAAAGAAATATAAAAGGTATGAGTATAAATATTATGTTAATAAATTATACATAAATGATTATTAATTAATAAATGAAGAAAAAGTAACAAAAATGAATTAGTTATTTCATCAATGAATACCTCTTCTTACTCTAAAAATCAGCATATATAAATATAATAAAAAAACAGGTTGAACTATATGACTTCATATTAAGAGATATATCATTTATATAATTGAAAGGTTACTGCCCTGGTTTTAACTTCAATAGTTTATGGGTACAATTCACATACAGCGCATAGAAGTTTGTAGAGCTATGAAGTTCATTTTAAATCATAGAACCAATTGCATAAACTGTTATATGCAAATAATTATCGAGAGACGAACAGAAGTGAAATAATTGTACAATAAAGTAACTTCTAGAAGAAAATGAATACAATAAGAAAACTAAATGTTAAGGTATTCTTTTTGTTGAAAAGAAAATTTTGTTAGAATTTTTTTTTCAGATTTCTGTTCAATAATTCATGAATTTTACTCAAAATATGGACGTCGATAACTATTGTGATACGAAATCCACTTTAAACTGTAACTCCGCAGTAAATTAACTTAATATGCGGAAAAAAAAGAATATTTTACAACTTTCTCAAAAGCATTATTAGATAGATCTCTAAATGAAATGAAACTAATTGTAAAATGAAATCGTCCAAGACATCCATAGAGTAACTTATCACACTCGATAGTTATCATTAAAATCTTTTATATTTCCTTAAAAAAAATTTCGAAAATTTCCTTCCATTAAATCAGAATGTTCTATATTCCGAATTCTTCTACAATAATTTGTAGTTTACACACATTTATGATGAATATTAAATTGGTCATATTTGAATTTTACTCTTCATAACGGACCGCTCACGTCGACACAAGGTCATAATAATTAATTACAAATATGTAGTATCACTGCAAAGGCATGATTTACTTCTACTTTAGAGTTATTGTAACTTGTATTTCGCCCTTACATTCAAACACTAATTTCATGTAATTGTAATCTGGAATAAATTTTATGGCTTATTTTGCGTGCATATCAATTATTGTTTTCACTTCCTTGTGGTGCACAAATTTTTATTACTTTCATTTTGACAAATACTTTTTTGTTTGACCACAAGAAATAAATAGCTAAAATAATCTCGTATATTTACTTCAAATTGGCACAAAATTAAGTTTATTCATCATGAATTTACCCTTTCAAATATCTAATGTATTTCATTAAAAAGAGCTCAAAGTAATATAAAAAGTAAAAGAAATTTGACATCAGATTCTTACTCATTTTTCAAAATATAAATAAGATTAAAAAACTCATCAGGATTAATATTACTTTTTATATAAGAAATATCACCTAAACTCACACCTCTAAAATGTTTTTTTTTTTAAAAATTACATCTGAAAATTAAAGTTTTACAAGCGAAAAAAGAAATGTAATTTTTGATGAATATAGCATAATGTATGTTCCGTATCTTACAAAGATAGCCATTTTTTTCTCTGAATTTTCCTTTTTGAAACATTATACTTTATATGAGAAGAAACATTACACTCTGCTGAAATACTACTCTTACATATTTGTAAAAGTAATTACAACAGAGCACATTATTAGTTACGTAAACATTTTGGGACACTAAAAAAAGTGTCAAAAAACATACCAGAAACAGAATAAAATAAAAATATTGTGGAAGAAGACAAACCACAGCTTCTAATGCCTTAATTATCTAGAAGACTGTGTGAATAACAAGCATTTATTTTTTTTTTCTTTTGAGAAGATTTTTTTCTTAAATTAAACTTTCTATGTGTCAAAAGTTTGTAAAATTTTCCACGAATCTATTCCGCTTGAAATTTTTAATTAAATTTTCCTGTAATTAAGTAATGATATATGTTTTAAAATATACTTTGGGAGTCATATTTTGAAACAGGAGAGAGGAAATTTTAATTACGTTCATATTAAATATGCACATTTTGAATAAAATCATATTTGCAGAGAGTTTTTTTCATGAAATACCTTTCTAGAAAAGCCTATTAAAATACAAATTAATTAGGCGGCCTATCTGAATGCAGGTTTGACGCCATGGAGTAAACTTAATTTTGTATTATTAAAACTTTACTCAGCCTGTAGACATTATTCATTTTCATAAAAAAATATAATTGATTTTGTACATCATGCATAATTTTTATAGCGTTATGACGAGTTTTAAGAAGCTTAGGAATTTGTTTTGCAAATATGCAAATTAATTAAATTTTAATTTCGTACAAATTAAATAAATAGATGGATATTTCTCACAATTTATAAAAGATTTAGAAATTTTTTCTACTCGTAAATCACACTCATTTAAAGTTTTCGTAAAGAATTTAGAAATATGTTGTCTTGCATAAAGAATAATTTTATATTAAAAGAAGGAAGTGTAAGTGTAAAATAAATTAATGAGTTTGAAAGAGGAAAGGATATTTCTTGGAACTTAAACAAGCTATACAATTTTCAATAAAAAGAAACTAATTTTTATAAATATATATACACATATATATTCTAAAAATTAGTTTCGTTATTAAATCCAAATATTAAATAGAAAACACCCAATAAAAAACTTAACATTACATTTCGCATTCAAAATAATTATCTCAAGTATGTTCCATTTAAATAGCAATTTTTATTAATTAATATTCTGCTTAGTATTAAGCATTGACAAAAAGTGTTACATTTTTTTGGAAAAACAAAGTGACTTAGATTAAAAAAATAAGAAGAATTTAGAAAATATCATAATATACCAAGCATCAATTCCATGTTAAAGTGAAATCAAATGTATAAATATGTAAATAAAGTTTGAATAGATAAATATTCCCAACATCATATACATATCTCAAAGAAAAAAATCCGAAAAATCCTCAATCCCAAAAGATCTGCATGTAGAATGTAAAAACGAAATATAAATCATCAGTTTTTTTAAAAATAACCGAAATTGAATTAAAATATTCTACTCCAAAGAACACAATTCTGCCACGATGACACCATTTAATACATTTTGTAGAAATAAAGTATATCTAGATAATTATAAAATTATGTGAAAGAAATACATTTAGTAATTAATAATATTAGCAATAAATTTAACAGGTAAAGACAGTTGTAAAGAATTTGAATATCACAGCCATGTTTAAATAAATAGCGGGACTCATACTCGTATATCGTAAGAAAAACGGTGACAAAATGCCAAACGAATTTTCAGAGGATTCAGTGTGGTCTATTAGTTGCAAAGCTATCTTCGGAGGTAAAAGTCTCATAACAGCAGCTGAAAAAGAGAAGTGCCTTAACGTTTCTACTTTCTCCAACCATCTATAATTAATGTGGGTGATTGTTAATTATGTGAAATTTTCCCTCTCTCTCTGTATATATATATACATATATATATATATATATATATATATATATATATATATATATATATATATATATATATATATATATATACACACACACACACACACACACACACACACATATATATATATATATATATATATATATATATATATATAAATTTCGTGTCACGATGTATGTTCCCGATAAACTCCGAAACTACTGAACGGATTTTGATAAAATTTTGTAACCATTTATAATATGGTCCAACTTAAAAGATAGAATAGTTTTTATCTCTTAATTATTGATCTCAATATTTATTATACGACATTAGTGTTTATTTATTGGTTAGTTCTGTAAGTTCCTAATAAATGGCGGTTTAGCATCTAAGTTGCACAGGTATTCGGCAGATGGCGACGTGTTTATTTTTCTAGATTATACATCTTCGAGAAATTTAACGTGCGCGCGCAAGCGCGTGATTAATTATAGAATTTACATATATTTTCAAATGTATAATCATACTATAACAATTTTTCGTGAATCATTTTCATAATTATACTTTGTATTGCGTTATTATTGTGCGGTGTTCAGTTTGAATATTTTTAATATTATAAATAGTAAAATAAAATTTTATTTATTACTGTTTTTCTCTACTAATTTTCATACCACCTCGAAAACATGTAAGTATTTCTTGATAGCCTTTAATTTTTACTTTATAATTTGATAATTATAATTTTTTCAGCAGTACATTTTGATCTAATTTATTTATTCAAATGATAAATTCTTTTAATTGTTCTTTATTTCAGTATAATGCCTCGGAAAATTTTTTTAGTTTTAATAATTTAAAATAGAAAAAATAATAGTTCGATGACAATGTTATCTACCTCATTTATAACAATTTATTTTTAGATGTTTTTAATTTATATAGTATATTTTATAAGAGTAAGTCACTGATTACAAACTATAATTTTATATAAGATGAATAAAATGTAAATTCAGAAAGTATTTGTTGATTTGTGCTTAATTTCAAAATTTCGATACTTTACCTATTACTTTTAAATTTTGGTGAAACGTTTTATTTTTAATCTCATATGAATGAACCTATTTTAAATTTTTTTAGAAAATATTTATTTGATTGTACCAAGGAGTTAGTTAAAAATTGATTCAATGTATTATAATTACTCAGCCACTGCAACGCGTGGCTGGGTCAGCTTGTATATATATAAAAATTTCGTGTCACGATGTATGTTCCCGATAAACTCCGAAACTACTGAACGGATTTTGATAAAATTCTGTAACCATTTATAATATAGTCCAACTGAAAAGATAGAATAGCTTTTATCTCTTAATTATTATTTTCAATATTTATTATACGACATTAATGTTTATTTATTGTTTAGTTCTGTAAGTTCCTAATAAATGGCGGTTTAGCATCTAAGTTGCACAGGTATTCGGAAGATGGCGACGTGTTTATTTTTCTAGATTGTACATCTTCGAGAAAATTAACGTGCGCGCAATCGCGTGGTTAAATATAGAATTTACATATATTTTTATTATTATATTTTCATGATGTACATATATTTTCATATATATTTTCACATATTTTCATGATACATATATTTTCATGATGTATAATCATACTATAACAATTTTTTGTGAATCACTTTCATAATTATACTTTGTATTGTGTTATTATTGTGCGTGTTCAGTTTGAATATTTTTAATATTATAAATAGTGAAATAAAATTTTATTTATTGCTGTTTTTCTCTACTAATTTTCATACCACCTCCAAAACATGTATTTCTGGACAGCCTTTTATTTTTTTTATTTTTATTTTATAATTTGATAATTATTAATTTATTCAGTAGAACATTTTGATCTAATTTATTTATTCAAATGATAAATTCTTTTAATTTTTTTATTTCAGTATAATATCGCGGAAAAATTTTTTAGTTTTAATAATTAAAAATTGAAAAAATAATAGTTCGATGTCAATGTTATCTACCTCATTTATAACAATTTTTTTTAGATGTTTTTAATTTATATAGTATATTTTATAAGTAAGTCACTGATTACTAACTATAATTTAATATAAGATGAATAAAATGTAAATTCAGAAAGTATATGTTGATTTGTGCTGAATTTCAAAATTTCGATACTTTACCTATTACTTTTAAATTTTTGCGAAACGTTTTATTTTTAATCTCATATGAATGAAACTATTTTAAATTTTTTTAGAAAATATTAATTTGATTGTACCCAAGAATTAGTAAAAAATTGATTCAATGTATTATAAAAACTCAGCCACTGCAACGCGTGGCTGGGTCAGCTTGATATATATATATATATATATATATATATATATATATATATATATATATATATATATATATATATATATATATATATATATATATTGTACCGTGATGTATACCATTCCAGAACTTTGATCGCTTCAAGAACGGAGTTTTTTTTAAGCTTCTTAAAAAATTATCATCCATGTGTAATCGCTGAGGATATAGATCCTATATGTACCGCATTGGGTATTGATGTCTTTTCCCTTTCTAACAGAACAGCTATACTCCATAACCAATAAATAATTTTGAACTACGGTCAGATATATATATATATATATATATATATATATATATATATATATATATATATATATATATATATATATATATATATATATATATATATATATATATATATAATATATAATATAGTAATATATAATATATATATATAAATATATATAAGCCAATAAATATATTAAAGTAATGAATACATTACGGAAAAAATACAATATAATAGAATATCAACTACAATACATTACAGGAAATCTGGCCAGCGCAAAAGCAGCTGTAGAAAGATTTGCAAGTATAAATAAGATAAAACATGAAAAAAATTTAAACCAGGAATACAAAATTGGAAAATTACTAAAATATACAGTACAAATGATAAGAACAAAGCATAGGGAGACCACGTCTTCATCAGGAGGGAGATTATCAGCTATGCAAAATTAACATTCTTTTCTGACATGCACGAAGGACGAATGTCTAAAAATCTTCGAACAATTCCTCGAAGATTTTGAAAACGAAGAAGGAATTATTCGATTTTTAGACATTCGTCCTTCGTGCATGTCAAAAAAGAATGTTTATTTTGCATAGCTGACCATCTCTCTCCTGATAAAGACGTGGTCTTCCTATGCTTTGTTCTTATAATTTGTACTGTATATTTTAGTCATTTTCCAATTTTGTATTCCTGGTTTAATTTTTTTTCATGTTTTATCTTATGTATATGTATATATATAACAGTTTCTTATGAATACATTTCAATAAATATATGCATAGGTATTTTAGGTATAGATATGCATAATGTTCAAACAATGTTACTAATAATCATTTCCTTTCAACTTGCTCCTTCTCTTTTCACCTAATTAAATCTAAATGTGTGTTTTGTGAACTCCAACTTAAGTAGATGAAATCGTTTTCTGAAAATAATTATTAACCTGCCTTCACTTAATGACTGGCGTTAATTCAAAGAAAGCAACCCCTTTCAACTTGAAGTAAAGCAGCCAGTGTAAGTACAGTTTTCGAATGTTGAAAGAATGATTTGAATGATTGTTAATTAGTTCAAACTTCAGTGTTCAGTTTTCAAAGAAAAACGGTATTCCCCTCAGGTATTAAAAGAGATTACATTGTTCCTCCACGAGAATAATGCAATTAAAATTTAGCAAATGAAAGAATCGCTCGTGCTCGATTGAGATGCTTAAAAATAAAATCTGTGGGTGTTACATAGCTCCTAAAATTAGTGGATATGGTAGAATATTTACTGTAACTATATATGTGGGGTGAGTGACTAGTGCTATATGATAAAATATAGTTTTGAAAGGGTTGTTGTAGACAGCTGTTGACAATAAGGACAGTAATTTAATACTGTTCTAACAATTTAAATAAGAACTTATAATGAAGAATATTTCCTTATTAAATAAAATTTGTAAGTAGTGTCAAACAATAAAAACTTTATTTCAAATAACGATAATTTTTTTTATATTTTCGCAATAAAAAAATTCCTATAAAAATTCAAATATTACTGGACGTATATTCTTCAAATACAGCTTATATAATTTTGTTTATTTTCCCAGTATAACTGCAAAACAATAAATGAAATCATATTTTGTGAATGCTATAACAAGTATACAATATATGTAAAAAAGGCTCATGTTCAACAACTGTAGTATCCTGTGAATATTGAAATACTATTCTAAATATACTATTCTATAGAAATATTACTTCATTCAAAAACAAAATCAAGAATATTTTTGAGACAGCAATAGGAGTTTAGTATAAATATAAGATTTCACATATGCTAAAACTCATATGCCGATATATGAGTTATTATAAAATCCACAAAAGAAAAATACACTAACAAAATGTAAAAACTTAGAATTTAATAACTTTTGCATGAATTATCTTTACTTTATTAAAATTTCAGTAATAAGTAAAAATTATTCACGGATAATTTTAATTTATGTTTAAAGATAATTTTAATATATGTTTGAAAATTATTCACAGATAACTTGTAATTTATGATTACATATTGTAAGAAATGTAAAGTCAATAATTATTTGACGATGTCGGAATTAGTAAAACATTTTATATTCGACATCATGTAAATAAACTGCCCAGAGAAATTTAAAATAGAGTTACATTTGAAAATCACTTTAAATTTTGTATTAATTCTGGCCACAGGTGCCGTATAATCCATGATGCCAAAATCTGAGATTGGCGATTTTTTGGCGGATTTTCTTATGTACCTGGCAACCTCGTTTTTATTACGTCATACATATGGAGACCTATAAGAATTATGCAGAAAATTCTACTTTAGTAACCCTAGTACTTATGTCATCACGCACGTCATCTTGGCAATATTTCTTCATCGCCAAAGAAATTCAGAATTTGGAATTATGGATTATACAGCACCTGTGCCAAATTCTGCTCAATTTAATGAAAAACTTTGAATAAAAATTCTTGATGATGAATGTTACCATATTTTCAAATTGTGCAAATTCTAACAAAGAAAGAAAAAGCAAAGACATTTTTGTCAACACAATTAAAATGCATTGCGATTAAAATATTTTATGAGCTACAATTAGTTACAAATTGACAAGTAAATACATTTAAGTCATGCATCAACAAAAATAAAAAGCAAGAATTGCACTGACTTTTACATATAGTCTTTTTAACTATGTTGAAATTTTGTAAAGAAGATTATTATTATTGATTTTAATTTATTTTAAAAATATTACTTCATGCAACAAATCAAAATCGTAGATAATCTAAGAACACAATTCAATGACCTCAATGTTTACAAAGGCTTATGAGCTATGACTAGTACTTTCAAATGAATACCTATTCACATCTAATATGAGCTATGACTAGTACTTTCAAATGAATACCTATTCACACATAAATAAAAATTAAAATCAAATTTTACTTTGGTTTTTTTAATAAATTTTCTTCAATTTGAGGTACTATTTGAAAGAAATCATTAGTGATGGATTTCATTTCTTTTTTAAACAACTTTACTTCAAGGAAAAAAAGAAAATCATATTTTTGTCAACACAATTCAACGGTTCTTTTGTTAACGAAATGTTTCGGGTTACAACTTACTATTTATATTCGTGTAGAAAATAAATAAAACAACAGACACATTCCTCTCATGTTTTAAATAAAATCAATGCCAGCTACGAGATCTTTACACTGAAACCTCTAGCAATAACAACAAAAAATAGGGTGGAATGTGTCGTGGAATGGAGACACAAACCCATATCAAAATTGATTCAATTTCATGAAAAACGGTCACGTCCTTATATATGGTACATGATGATTTTATACCTGCAATACGACCATTTCAGGGTAAAACAAATAAATAACTCGACCAAACCACATGAATAAAACAGAGATTTCTCCTTTTACTTGTAGGTTGGTATTTATTGGCTATAAATATGCACTTCGCCTCTTCCGCTTGGCTCTTTGGTTATCGAAATCCGTTTACCGCTCAGCAAATCTCGCCATCGTCTTAAAACTCTATCCTCACCTCTAACACTGATATCAAAGGATCAAAAATAAAATTACGTCCTCTGTGTGCCAAATAGAATTTATGGCGGAATGGAATTTTTTCATGCACATTTTAGCTTCTTGAGAGTGGCAACACCGCAGTATCTGATATTCTGAAGATAAATAAAGGAAATAAATTCTCGCTTTTTCACCTTTTCCTTTACAAAATTTTTACTTCATTTTTATTAAATTGTGTTGAATAAGCGGTACTGAGACTGCTTCAAAGCAAGTTATTGTGAATATACTTTAGAGTTCAAATGATTCGCAGTTAAGGAATTGGTGAATCGGTTTTAATTTCAAAAGCATCGAAATGTATTGCATTGAAAAAAATCACTTTGAATTTTAATATTGAATTATCAAACAATGTTGTCATTCAGTATTTGAACGAAAATTTGTAGTAAATATGCATTCTCATAAATTAAATGTGAAACATTTTTCAGTTTAACATCAAATGTTAAAATGTTTGCTAATGAAATATACAATTGCTCAACTGGAAGGAACTTACATGCTTTCATAACAGTAAAATTTCAAAAAATAATATAATTCAAATGTTTCACGCATCGCTCAATACGTTTCGGTTTATTTTCATTTTGATGTAACGCTCAATTCCAGATAAAACTCAACACTCATGAGATAGGAGAGAAAATCCGAGGGTTCTTATTTAAAGATTATAATCAGCAATAGTATGTCTGTCTATATAGATGGCAATGTCTCGATAGTTTCATTTATTGAATGAAGCATAACTTGATAATTTTAAACACTTCGGATCGATTACTTAACAATGGAAAGCTGATGTCAGTCTCCCTTAAGTATCCATTGTGTAATTACCTTTCGTAAGGACTTTTCGTAATAAAAATGCATTCACAAAAATTCTGTATGACTTTATTCACAAGTCCAGAAAGAGGAAGACCAGAAAATTTTCAAGGGTTCCGACTCACAGATGGGCTAATACATACATAAATACATAACATATGTGGGGAAACTCCGGACTGTACCTTAAGGTCATCGGATGCAGTCTTCCCAACACCTAGTGCCCTCCATACCTCTGCGAGATCCCTGAGGGCGCCACCATCGCGGCATTTGTAAAGGCATTCAAACTGTGTTAACAAATTGGTAGCAAGTGGCCATAATACATTTTAGGAGGCTTTAAGCCCAGTTAAATACCAGGCAATAGCATTGAATATTTTCTCTGGGCTAGAAGCAAAATTCGACACGATGATACATATAACAATTAATTAAGAAACAATTTATAATTAATGAAGAGACAATTAACAATTTATAGAGTAGTTACGGCATTAAATACATTATATACATTGAAGGCAATTTTATAGATTGTATGAACACTTAGTTATACAGATGGGATAGTAGAAAACAAAAACCAAGCATCAACCAACCATTTTTCAACTGTGGTTAAGATAGAATCTGGTGCCCTCCTGGTGTGGCTTAGTGACTTTCCATCTCATCACTAAGCCACATCATCAAATTACAATCCAAAGGCAATCTTGCAAGTGAACAATTAACGATCTGGCTTTCAGTTCAACAAGTCTTGGATTCTAACTACATCGCAGAGGTGTATGTTTGCATAAGATCAGGCACCAGTTTAAAGTATAAATGTCGATCAATTTAGTTTTCATATTTTTATGTGCAGGACAACTTAACCAATACTTAAGGATGGTTGGTTGTCTTGCACATGATACCCGTTGCAGGACAAATTAATTAGTTAATCCGATAAAATTTCCCCCAAACACAACGCCTCTACAGATGTCCTTGTAGAGAATAAAAATTCAACATTCAGCTCTTGTTAGTTAAGATTAAACTTAAGACCTACCATTCCTAAAAGAGCGGCCTTACATCAAGTCTCATAGTGTGAATGTGAATTAACATCATATTATCTAACAATACTCTCAAGTTTTAAATACAAGAAGAGAATTTTCCGGAGAAATTAAAAATACGACAAAAACAGATATTGGCGAAAGCAATAAAGCTTATTGGATAAACATGGAAGAAAACATTTTATTTCTAAATATAACTTATAAGTCTGAATTAAAAACATTCATTAAATACATTCCAAATTTATAATGGCAAATGGTCATTGAATTTCTGAACATTTATAAGAGTTATAATTTTTCTTCCGAAGTTAGAGATTTTTTGGTATTTCCTTCGTAAATATAGACAGAAAAAAAACTTAATTATTAATAAAGGCATTATAACCTTAATCCAAATTAGCGTAATATGAATTTTTGTATGACTTTAAGATATGTGAAAAGAGCTTCTTTTTGCACAACTAAATCCTAATGGATATTCAAATGTATTACGTACTTTCGAGTTTTATAGTAACCGTTAAGTAATGTCAAAACTTTGCTCGTCAAATGAAATTTTTGTTTTCTTATATTCTGTTTTCATTACCTTCAGTTATTCATTGAAATTATTTTTGTAATGTTTATTTAAGGTAAAAATTCCTATATATGCACTTCATACCATATATGTTGTTGATATAGTGCTATGTATGTTGTTATATAGTTGTTATATATAACAACCATATATGTTGTTGATATAGTGCTATGTATGTAGAAATTAAAAATGCACCATTCATCTCCTGTTGATCAAAACAGCTGGTAACGAGTGCCAAAACTTCCAAGTCGAAGAGTACGATGCTATCACACACATTAAGCTATAAATAGTCAAAATTACACCTTAAGACAACTACCTAAGAAATATTAAGAAGTTGTTCTTTTGAATGTATGGGGGTTCATAGCGAAAATATGCTGTGACTTTTGCACGCCGTAATTATTTCTCTTTGCTTGTATGTTTCAGAGAAATAATAAAGGCAATATTACATTCATTTGAGGTTCTTAAAGTATAATGCAAATCACATCCGTAGCAACACAGAATGATGTGAAGTACATGAATTTGAAATGTCAGTGTCATTCAAATATACCTCGCCTTCAAATCCTTATTTTCTGTGGTAAAATATATATAAAAGCATCATCTAGCTACTATATAATTCAACACCTTTAACAAGCAAACAGTTGATTGATTTCCTTTAACTAATTCAAATGAGTCGATAAAAACTAATAGCTCAAAGAGGATTTAATTTATCGCATTCTAAAAGAAATAATAAATTTCATTTTATATTTTTCAAAAATGTGTCTTTATCTTAAAATTTATTACTATTTTTTAACATAAAAACATCTTGTTCGTATCTTTGAGAAATATTTTTAATTACTAATTGCTTAAATATTTTTTGATGGAAATTAATGCCCTGTTTATCATTAAGAAGTATTTTAAAATCATATATTTCTTTTTAAAAATTGAAAAAAATAACAGGATTTAATAATAAGTAATTTGTCAGAATGAGTCTTTTTATGCCTATTTTTCTAGTTTACAGATGTTTACAAAAGCATCACTAGAAAAAAGAGTAACTTTAGCTGAAAGAATGCCTATAGGGGCCAATAAATCCCTTCATTTTTCAGCAATAAAACTCATGAAGTTGAAACTGCTTAATTGAGAAAATACCATAAAAAAAAAAGTGATGATCGCTGGTTTTGTTTTCCAAAGTTTGCTTAGTTGTTTTTGAACTTTATCTTCAAAAAAGTTCTTTTTCAATAGATTAAAGCATTTTTGCATTTTATATTTCTTTACAAAATGTCTAAGCAAATAAAATGCCTGAATATAATGTACGAATTAAAATTTTTATCGAAATGATTTATCTTGATTAACGCGTGAGTTGGTTCCACATAAATCAAATGATTGACAATCACGTTCTATAATGCTTCAATTCTATTTTCACTCAAATTCTGTTAATACTCTTACTAACAATGATCGATTTAGACACCTAAAACAAAATCGTAAATCCAAAATAATCTTCAAATTGTTACTCAAACTCAACCGAACAATTTTTACTTCATGGAAAAACGGAGAAAATAATCTGCAGCATTTATTTTATTTGAAGCCTTTTATATTTCTTTCATTCGACTTGTGCGGTTCTTTCTTAAAGATTTGTTTCTTTTGCAAAACTTAAACTGAAATTTATTTGTTGCTGCCATGTCTATTTCTTTAAAAAAATAAATAAATAAAGCTTCTGACAAACAGAACATGTCAGACTTATTTATTCAGAAATAACATCTCTCGTAAATTTGAAAGCTTACATCTATCATTTTCTAAAGCTTTACATTCCAGCTTCTTTTCTTGTCCGTTTCCTTTCAAACCAAATACAGATAATGCGTAAGCAAAGTTAACGGTATACTGGCATTGTCATTCACACTTTTTTATGCTACTACTTAGAACTCTAAATTTTTTATGCAGTATTAAACTTTAAGGAATTATCTTATTAAATTAAATTTAATTAAAATCTACTTAATATACTAAACATATGCATTAAATACTAATAGATTAGGCAAATAAGGTTTTACTAGGCAAATAACTTTCAATTAAGCTAAAATATATTGTCCTATAAATTAATATCATGGAAAAATTAAAGGAAAATGAAAATTAATATGTTGTAAGGGGTTATTAAATTTAAAATATAAAGAAAAATCACTCACAAAATGCAATTCGATTTTTTTATAATTTCATGTAATATTCTGTTTTCTGTAAATCATAAGAGCTTATATTTAAATCCTTTATCAGAAGGTCATACAATGTGTTTTCTAATAGAAATAGATGTACTTAAAACAATGTTCATTAATAAAACTAGATCATAAATATTCATATTCCAACCAGAAACTCATTTCTTCTAATAAATGGAATTAGACAAAAGATACATTTAGTATATTCCCTGATGCTTAATACATTCATATACTATAACTTAAACTATTGTTTCATTAACTACATTAATTTTAATACATTTAACTAAGAAATGCGCCCATATCAACTAGTTACGCTGAATTCCTGGAAAATAATAAAAAAAGTGTCTTTTAACATTAAGATACATTATTTGTAAGCATATATGTCTAAAATAATTAAGCACTAAATCAAAACTGATATGAATATTTACCAACAGATTTAATATTCACCAAATAATTATGTGAGTTGCAGTTTTTAAATACTTAAAATATTAATTTCAGTCTGAAAATATGCATTAAAACGAATACTTCTGTTTGAGATTGGAGGGTTACATAGTTTTATAATCTCCAAATATCTTTCATATAAAGAGAAGTATTATCAGCAGATAAAATATAATCTATGTTAGCATTATATAAAGACAAAGTACAACAGTAATAATATAAAGATTATAATTATAATTTATGTTAAATTTATGTTAAAGCAACTGAAATTTTTTTATTTCTTTTATAACAAATAGTTTAAAAATACTATTTCTTAAACTCTAGTATAAATGAAATATGAATTACTAAAATAAATTATTTCATAAAATAAAATTGACTTGGGAACATGAATATACATAAAAGTTTCATTTTTAGACAAGAATTCAAAGCTATTCTCTTTCGAATAAATGTATAAATGTAAATACTAATGTCAACCAATAAATAAAATTAAATATTTCAACATATTTGTAATTACATAAATAATAAGTAGTCCCCAGATGTTCAAATAAACTGAAAAATATACACACAAAAACAGTATGTACAAAACTTAAAGAACAATTTTATAAAATTAATTTACCATTTTATACAAATAATTAAAGAATTTCCATTAATATTACATTAATAATTTGTGGAAACAAATTTATAAAATCAGAAAAATCTATTCGATTAAAGGATTTTTAAAACAATAAAATACATTTTGTTAACATGGATAGCTCTTACTTTAAATATCGCGATTAAAACTCGAGTCAATAAATAATATAAAATCTAATAAAATATGTTGTTACTTATGACACTTTGGCCTCTTTCACACAAACGACTTTTATTGTACGATAGAAAGTCATCCGATATTTATTGTGAGAAGTTATTAAAAAACCACGCAACAGACTGGCCCCCGATAAAATATCGTTTTGTCAGTGTGAAAGAGAGCAGTTTATTGTATGGTTTTTTAATAACTTCTCACGATAAAATATCGGACGACTTTTTATCGTACGATAAAAGTCGTCTAGTGTGAAAGAGGCGTTTGACAAGCCAAGCTTGCAATGCGGTTAGCTATGCAAATTTAAGTCAGTAAGGTGCGTCTTTCATTTAAACCAGAGTACCACGAAGGTGAAAGTACGACTTTGCTCTAGGACTCCTCCGATAGATGGCACCACCAGAAGATCCACTCCCTTAATTCTAACGAAATATAAACTGAGTAGTTGAGACCCTAAAGTGAACCATCTGGTATATAACTGACCTTTCGATTCATTGTACTTTGAGTTGGATTTGGAAGACTAATTATAATAGTAAATTTTCGAAATCATGCAAACAACAAAAAAAAACGATTTAATTAACAAAATAATCGTGTTTAATTAATAAACGAACCCTTACTTAGGATTACGCTCTTCATACTGAAAAGTTCCTGTTTCGAACTCAGACGCTATTGAACAACCGTAAATAGATATCGCTTCTTAATTTCTTTGCGTAGATTTGTTGGAGTGCATGCTCAAGTATTTTCCGGTTTTTCTTCCTTGCTGAATTCAAATATTTTCATCAAAGTCATCTATAAAAAGTAACACTTGGCGTATATTCAAGTGTCTCTTGTGATACCGTCAGTTGTTTGCTTTATGGTGTCAAAGTTGTTGCTTATTTTCATTCATATCTCACAGATTCGTGGTTGAGGATATTCCGGGCCTTCTAGTTTGATATAAGATAATAAAGCTTACTATCTATGAGAAGTTTAAGGAAGGAAGCACACTACTGATGCTAAAATTCCTTACAATATTTTAGCAGTTACGCTATTTACGTGGGAATGTTTTAGTAAAAGAAGAGAAATAATAAATTCATTTAAAGTAAAACTTATAAAATTGTTAGAATTAATGGATGAGGACATTTCTTAAAGTGGAATACGCTTATGCATATTGAATAGAAGGATGAAATAAGCGAGATAAAGAGCTTGAGAATAAATGAATCATGGGCTCAAATCCTACAAACACTACTATCAATCCAATACAAAATAGAAAAAAAAACGAAATTTAACAATTATTTCACAGATTATGTATCTCTAATATTAAACACCTTATCATTTTGAACCACGATCAAATGATGAAATAAACCCTAACCCAGCACGGTTTTCACCTCTTTAATATTTTTATACACGGAAATATAGTGCACGGAAAAATTTTTTTTAAAAATTATTATTATTTTTTTTTATATTTATATTTTTTTTATACACGAGAATTAAGTGGCATTTTTAGAGCTTTTAGTGATCTTTAACTGAATTAATTTCGAAAACTGGGCAGATATTTTCCTATTTACAGGATATATTTAGTGAGGAAGACATACCACACACACTGCGTATATTTATATGAAACGCTTTATTGCGCATACATTCCTAATAATACTGTGTGCAGCATTATTTGGTAAGATGATCCTCTGTTGTTTTAGACAGTCAATTAATCTTATAATAAAAAAATTTAATAATATTTTTTTTGTGAACAGCTAATATTATTTTAGTTTTATTCGCACTAAATTGATAACATACTCTTTTCTTAACAAAATGTGTAAAGAAAAATTTCAAAGAATGCAGCGTCTAATCGAAATTTTTAATCAATTATAAAAAACTTTATAATAAAACTTATTTCTATCATAGTTTTCTTTTTACCATTTATGAAGTTTGGTGCTTAATTTTTACCAGTGAGCATTAATTTATTGTAGAAGATATTGATAACAAGAGTACATGAATCATGAGAAAGTTGTGTTTTAATTTATTAATAGCAGTTAAAAAAATGTGATAAATTATTTAAAAAAAGATTTGACCCTTGTAGCAATTTTTTAAAACTTTAAGAGATAAAAGGAATCTTAATTAAATAAATTTTTAATATTTATCAAAATGATTATACAGAAATTTATTAGCATTTGTCTAAAAGTGATAATTCTTGATTTTTCTTCATGTTTAAATAAAAAATATATTATATTAGAACTATTTCAAATTATTTCCCTCATTTGCTCTTAATAAAAATTTATCTCAAGATTTTAATTAAGATTTAAATATACTTAAATATAAATTTATATAGGTCTTAATTAAAGCAAATATGAATTTGTCTAAATCCTGCTATTTACTTTATCAGAAATTTTCAATTATTAATGGACACGCACTGTATACAAGTTTCTGAAAGTTTTTGTTTTAGATTCCTCGAAAAAACTTTACAAAACTGGTTATATCCAACAGAAGAAGAAGGTTCTTGCTAAAGAAGGCTTACAAAAGCACAGTTAAAATAACAACTCTTAGATTTTTTTTCTTCCTAAAACTAGTTAAGAAAAATTACGTAACGGTGCAAATCGTTTGAAATAAAAAGGGAAAAAAAATACGAAAAGATACGATGCAGTCTAGGAATGATAGGGTTACCTGATCGACACACTTTATCGTTTGCTGAAAAGAAAAAAATAAAGAAACAAAAAGAAAGAAACTACGGGAGATTGAATTATAGCTGAACGTTCTTTTTTTTATTTCATCCCTCAAAAACAGACCTATAGGCTCATCAACTCTAAAAAGGCGAAAAGAAACTTTTTCTTCTCGTTTCTTCAAATTGTTCGCCGTGTTTCAAAAAGCTCGCCAATAATAAGATGAATATTTTTTCCCTTCTAACCTCCGGGGTAAGAGACGGGAGTTTGTTAAGGGAGAGGGAATTTATCCGCTGGTGTCTTTGATAAAGGAGGGCCGCAGGGGAAAAGAAATGATCTGGCTAAGCTTCCTCCTAACTAAATTCCCTATCATTTTCCCAGAGTTCCTTTTGACAGTAGGGATTAATGGGAGAAGTGCGAGCAACTCGAAGTGAAACGCGCAACTTTTACGTTTTACGAACTGCGGACGACAACAGTAGAAATAAATCCGAAGAGAACTTATTAAGAAAGTTCGCGAATTTAATTTAAATTTTCTGGAAAAGTGAATAAAGAATATGAAAATATGGAGAAACATATTTAATCCAAACTAAAATGCTCTAGCACGAATGTAATTAACATTACAGAAATATTCTTCTAATTTCTTATAACGCTCTTGTAATAATATGTAATTGTTCAGCCTAGCAAAAACAAAATGTTCGATAAAAATATAACAGATAAGTATTAAAATAAAATAATCAAAATAATTTAAAGAAAAATATTCTGAAAAGAATTCAGTTGAAAGGGAAAGAATAATTTTGACTATATTAAGGTTATTTAATTTAATTTTGTTTTTCAGGAAGTTGAATGAAAGATATCTTATCCTGAAAGAAAATATAATTCAAGACAAATACGTATATGCTTAAGGCTTAAAAAACTTATAATATTTAATAGACAGATTTTTAAAAAAGAGAGAAACAATACAGTTAATCTAAGTAGGAAAATATTCCAAAAAGAATTCACATGAAATGTATTGCACTCAATCTGAAATCTGCGGAAATGGCTTCTGTTCTCCAGGAAAATAAAGAATGGGAACGATTATGTTCTCATGGAAGTGTAATTCAAGATTATTTGAGCTCTCAATTTTTCTGAATATCACATAATTTATCACATTAAAAATTTGATAGGTAACTTTAAAAATAAATAATCAGAAATACCTAATTAAGAAAATGTTTCAACAAGAATTAAAAAAATTAAGTGTTAAAAGTTCCGAAATATTTTTTATGTTTAGAAAAAAATGTATGTAGGAAACAATAAAACACACAGAAAACAATAGTAGAAGATACTCCATTTATTTTAATCATACAAAACTGTTTCCCTTAAAATTTTAAGGAAGAAATTTTTAAAAAATGAATCATTTTACAAAGAAATAATGCGACAAGAAATGAAAGAATCAAAACTAACTTGTTATAGAATTCCCTAAAAAAATAAATGCTCTATTTTAAACTTACAGAATTTATCGTCAAATACTTCATCGATGAATTAAAAAATATAGCAAAGTTATTCCTTATTTTAACAGTAATGATATCTACAATGCAAGAATAAGCTCACATTATTTAAATACTCAAAATATTTTTTTTTAAAAATAATATTGACATTTTAAATAATTTATATTTAATCGCAACAAAAATACTGATCGTAATTTATTTCGCAACAAAACACTGACTAATCTTTCACAATTCCAGATTTTTCACCTTTGAGTTTGAAAAACTCGTGCAATAAATTCAGAAAGACATGAGATAATTTTGTATACCACTAAAATTAAAGCAAAAATTAAGCACAATAATGTAAGTAACCACAATATAATAAATATATATTTTTATTAAATCTCAAAATATTGATAACATAAAAAATTAATCAAATTTGCGTTTTTTGCAAAATTATAAAAAAAAGTAATATACATTTATAACCTTGCAAAAAGCACAAATATATCAATATATTACAAGCTCACGCTCGCACACGCACACACACACACACACACACACACACACACACACACACACACACACACACACACACACACACACACACACACACACACACACACACACACACACACACACACACACACACACACACACACACACACGCGCGCGCGCGTATATATATATATATATATATATATATATATAATAAAAAAATTTAAATAATATTGTGGACAGCTAATATTACTTTAGTTTTGATAACAATAGTATATGAATCATATGAGAAATTTGTGTTTTAATTTATTAACAGCAGTTTAAAAATGTGATAAATTATTTAAAAAAAGATTTGACTCTTTTAGCAATTTTTCAAAACTTTAAGAGATAAAAAGATATATATATATATATATATATATATATATATATATATATATATATATATATATATATATATGAAACGACATGATAATGCAAACCAACTTTTTAAGGATGGTTAATTGGTTTGGATTACCACGTCACTTCATATCACTGATAGAACTAATCTAAAGTTCAACTCCCCCACATAATTTGAGAAACTTCAGGTATATAACATTAAGAAACCAACACAAGGCGGGAGCTTCCTTCCTCTGTGACAGAGCACTATTATTCCAAACTATGTCAAGCTCTTAAATCCCCAACTCTAATAAAAGTGCTCGGTTCCAAAGACCTTTCACCTAAAATGTCCGAACATTTCCAGTTTTCCAAATAATCCCGATCCGCGCATAATTCTTGCTTTAATCACGTCTACTGGTCATTAAAAGTGGTAGAAAAGCGTGAAGAGATTCCCTCCCAACCTCCCTGGCGCACACCAGGAGCTTCTGCAAATTCCACAGCTTGTGCGCCTAGTGCAGCATTTAAAATCTTTCGTCCCCTTGCAAAATCGGCAGTAAACTTCATTAAACAGCGACCTATGAGCATCTTTTAAAGCTATAAGTGACTTGCAGCGGAATGTTGTAGTAATTTAGCAGACTGAAAACTGTTTGCAGGAGATCGTTAATTTATGTCTGTTGTTTGGAATATAATTTTATTGCGAGATTCTCGACAAGGAGACAGGAGAGAACAGTTTAATTTGCATTTAACTAAATTAATGTATTCGAAAGATTTTGCGCATTTTAAAACACAACTTGGAAAGCCCATCCACTCCAGTGTAACTGTTGTATAATCAAGTTAAGTAACTGGAAAATATTGAAATCGAAAATCTTGACAATTTAGTATTTTCTTCCCTAAGAATCCATAGCGAACTTCGATTTCTCATAGACACAACATATTTAACAGACTGCTTTATTTATAAAATATATCATTAGATTAGTTTAAGATAGAGCAAGAAAACAATTCTCTGAAACGTTAGCAGTGGCGGCAAAGTAAATAACTTTACACCCGGGCATAGAAAATGTTAAAATTATTAAATAACAAATTAAAAACTTAGATCATTCCTAAATTCATTTGCAAGATTTTCATTTGTGGACTCCGTAATGAATAGATCAATATTCACATGGAATTATAAAATTTAGTTAAATACGACATCTATGTCATAACACGAAATGGTTGATCTACCGAAGCTGAAAACCTTGTTTTAGCATCAACCACACTGTCATTTGAAAGGATTCTTCATAATAATAGATCATATTCACGTGTCAAAATAGAAGAAATCCGAAATCTCTCCAGCATAAAGTTTGGTTGACTTTCTCTCAATTTTTTGGAGTCACTGGGACACACTTTAAAATGGATACTAAACTATTAAAAACACATCTTTGTCTGAGGGGGAAATCAAACCCACGTAACCGACTTGCTGAGTTTACTCATCCCCAGAGACATGTGTGTTAAAAGCAAAAAATCAACAACCTTGTTCAACACTGGCCATAGTCGGATCCAGAAGGTGCAGGCAAACCCCGGACTCTACCTTTAGGTTAACAGGTTTAGAATACTCGCCTATCACCAAGTACCTCGTCATTTTGAATTACGCTCAGGTGACGAGGCCACACCTGATTCTCTCCACACCCACGCCACACCAGTGGAAGTATTTTGGACGTCACAGGTGAACGTGGACACGTCCTCAACCCACAGAGCTCCAGCAACCTCATCTATACAAGCTTAATTTGAGTTAAATGGTGTTCTTAAAAATAAACGACGCTTATACAGTTATGGATATTCGGATAACTAGGACTCATCATGGCCGAATTTAAGGACATCGTTCTGCACAGTGAAAGATATCTGGTTCGATTCTAGTTATTGTTGAAGGATAGGAGAAAGATATAGTGTCAGTCTATCGGAGCGAGAGCATGAGAGCTTTCCAAAATTTGCCCGTGAATAAGGCTCACTATCAATAAAAAATTCCTCCTGAAAAGGAATCGAATAAACACAGTAGACAGAAAAATGCTTTAAAACAGCCTTAGATCCGCTATGATGACAAAATAATCAAATAATTAATACTTTTCTAGGAGATTAAAAATAAAAGTAAATTACGTTTATGCCACTTACATATATGTTGAATAACAAATCCTTCTCATATATCAGATTCAGTCATAAAAACACATTCAGAAGGAATTTTCAGTTCAGTTTATCTTCGGGAATAAAATGTCATCCTTAAAATGATGACGGATAGTTTTAAAATCTAGAAAAACGCGTTTTATAGAGAGAGCTGCCTTGAGCAAAACTATTACCAGCGTATCTTTGGAAATCAGCCAACATTTACGTGACATTCTCAAAAGTTATAAATGATTTTATTTGATCAAAAACAATAGGCGTTACTAATAACTGATGACAGTTTCTATATATCTTCTAGTTTTCAATGTTCCTCTCATTCTTTTTACATTATTTGGCCAGATCCCGTTTATCTGGCTGCCTGCTGGAAGATAAAGTATCAAGTATTAAATTTTTTCTCTTCGCTATTTTTTTCTCATATAACAGTTAACAGAATAATTTTATCTAAAACAATCGTAAATGAATAAGAAATTGATCGCACGTTATTGTAAATCCCGATATCATTTATTTGGTGCAAAAAATTTGTGCCATTTATATATATATATATATATATATATATATATATATATATATATATATATATATATATATATATATATATATATATATATATATATATATATATATATATACCGATCGATTGGCTGAGTGCTTAGCGTTCCTGACTCCTGAGCTGTTGGTCCCGGGTTCGAATCCCGGTCCGGCCATGGATGTTTCTTTTTCCTTCTCTGTTCTTTCTTCTGTGATGTTGTATGAATGTGTCCCACCCTATAAACGGGTTTGTGGTGGTATGGCGCGGTTAACGCTACTCGCCTCCGTGACTTGGCTCCCATGTGCCCGCTGGGTAACGACAAATGAGTGGCCTTGTTGTGGCATAGGGTTCAACCCTCTTGTGCCCACCATTGAAAAAAATATATATATATATAAGAAAATGTAGGATTTATCCTTGAAAGAGATCTTTTTTTCAGAAATCTTGATTAAAAAGAAAATAATGCGTCAATACGAATTTAATATACTGTAATAATAAGTGGTAAATAAATTGCTTTATATGCAATTTTTTAGTTTTTTCTACTGAAAATGCTAATACGTGGTTTGAACAAGAAAAAAAGAAATTTAATAACATATTAATATCCATAATACTTAACGTAAATTAAACCAGCTTTGATACCATAAAAGAAATGAAAAATGATGCTGTTGTTTCATATTATCACATAAATCGATGAATGATTTACATTAAAATCTAAAACTTTGTCTATTCTCCGACGGTTTTGATTAGTGCTGTGATAAAGAATTGTGGATAATTTGAAATGTCTTACTGTATTCAAGACAATCTTAAAGGAAAAAACAAGCGTTTTTATAAGTCGGAAAATATTATAAGAATGGAGAAAATAAATCGCAAAATCAACATTTACTTTCAATATAGTGGAATGTAAGATCTTTATTTGTAAATCTACTTTAAAGTTTGTTCCTCTATAAGGATGTATACAAATAGAAAATGGTTTTAACTATAACTTTCCTCGAAAACCATTTTAGGAAACTTTTTGCAGAAATATAGTTTTAAATAAATAATTGAATGCATCTTTCAAGAAACATAAGATTCTTTTGATCTTGAATACATTGTCTCCTGAGATGCCACATATCAACTTATTAATAAAATCGTAAACATGTTAAAAAGTTGGCAATAAATATTTTAAAATATTGCATTGAAACTAGAATTTTAGCTTGATATTTAACTTTAGATAGAAATAATTCAAATGCTAAACTCACAGTAATGATGGACTGAAATCAAAGCAAATTATCTGTACATAAATAAAATTCATTTGATAATTCTTATTACTGCTGATAATAACTGTTGGATATTCACACACGTAAATGATTACAGAGTTAAAAAAAGATAAATGCATTAAAATTATTTCTATTTAAATATTTCACACTATTCAAAATAAATCTTAAAATTTTATAATCGGGTACAAAATATTCGAAATGTATAAAGTTAAATAATAGTGATTAGAAAGTACTTATTTGAATAGCTACCCAAAAAGGATGTGTATAATATGCATTTTACTATAATCCCAAAAATAATATTCTACCTTTTAGATTTACACTTTACATTCAAATCAGAGCAGATAGCAAATGATCAGCACTGTGGTTTTCAAGTTCGTGAATTTGATTCCCATTCCATATATGCACAACCATAAAGGCCCAGAATCCAGTTTACGAAATAAATCCCAATCAAAATAGCCTGCAGAGGGACAGTTTAGATCAACACATTTAACTCAGTCTATATATACAATAAGACATTGTTTAATGGGCAGCCAAACAACATAAGTCTATTGTAAAGGGTTTTACCATCCATCGAGTAATTTGTCTCTCGGAAGGGCTTTTTAGTAGACAGTGGGCCATATTCACTTATCGCAAGACAGGAAATTCGGAAAACTTTTGATAATCTACTCCGATAAATTGCAGGTTGAAACAACACCCATCTCACATTGTTTAACAATAGATGGGATCGAACCTGGAATCTACCACTCTGAAGAGTGGTTTGACATCACAATAAGCACATTCTCTCTCTCTCTGTATATATATATATATATATATATATATATATATATATATATATATATATATAATACGAAAAATTATCAAACTCTCTACCTTATTTAAGATAAACCAGATCAAATTTATAACGCACATTAATTTCAACTTAACGCGTCACGTCTTTTGTAAGTCGTAGAACTAGCCTATTCCTTACAGAAAGCTAAGTTTCAACGCAGTTAAGTCTTCCATTGAAAAGACATCATCAAGGCGATCGGTCGCAGCGTGACAGCCTCTAAAGTGACAGCGACAGGTGGACCTAATCACGGTTTAAGTATTATCAACCTGAGTTTAATGATCTCTCCCTGGGCGGTGGTAAAAGTATGTGACACGGGAGAGTCCAATTCCTGTCCACTTGTAATGACGACACTAAAGTGCAAATTGTTGCATTCGAGAAAGACCGGAAGTCACGCAACGTTGCGAGGGTGGTAGTGAATTGCAACGCAAAATTCTCGGATGCTCTACTTTGAAAAATATAATTCAGAGCTTGAAAATTCGAAGCTAAGTATTCGAATTCGTGTTACTTTTTTTTTTAAATCGAAAGTGACTCTTTTTGAGAAAAATGGTATGCCGTGAATAAAAATGAAAAAACAGATTGATTTAAAAACAGTAGATATCCCATTCTATGTACTCAAAGAAAATTTGTGATGTGAAAATAATCTGGCTTAAGTTAACAGAAATAATTTCATGTATACAACAAGAGCTCATGTAAACAAAAAGCTCTTATGTTTATTGATAAATTCAAAAAATTAATCTATTACAATAAATTGTAGCGCTTTGTGTAATAATTTGAAATTTTGCACTACACATTAAAATTTAAAAAGAAAAGATTAAAACTGAAAAATGGAATATTTGTATTTCCTAATCTCCGATCACTTATGGCATGTCATATTCTAAATACACGAGAACAAGATGAAGACAGGGACTCCAGACTTTGAATGACAATCGAGATATGAAGTTGATATTGGAGCTGGCCTCTTTCTTTTAGCACAGCAGCAATGTGTTCAAAAATGTTTTCAATGAATACAACTATAACTTAATCAACTGCTGAATCATGGAATATCATGAGATAAAAAAAACCATGCATATTCCATCACAATATGTGCAAAATGAAGGAAAATGTGATTTTTAAAAGTCGGTAAAATATTTAAAATAATACATTTCCTATATATATGCTATAAGTAAAGATATGTTTATATGTAGATTCTTCCATCGTCACTTTGTCGTCACGATGACTTTTAAGAGTGAGGAATCTAAATTTCATACACATATTATATTTATATATATCATTTTAACGTAAAATTAAAAATTAGAACTTAAGCACCACATGATTACAACCAACCAATTTTTCTTTGTATGATTTAATACCAAAATTTCTTGTAAACTTTTTTCTGAGTAAAATTTCCTTACGACAAGCATACGTAAATTATTTTACTGTATCCAAAAAATGTAGAATGCCATTTTTTAAAGTGAGAAAATAGTTTAAAAATGAGGAAAACAAGGAAAAACTTATTTCTATTAACTTTTGAAATATAAATTGACATTTAAAACTCTTTAATTTTTACAAACTTTGAATGAAATCACATTATTTCAATTTTAAATGAGGTTTCTAACTTAAGTATTTTTTATTGCGGAATACGATTCATATTTAAAGAGAAATTAAGAAATTACCCACTTTGAATATTTCATCTTTTTTCTTCTTATTTATATACATATACAGAATAATAAATATGTATACATTTCCACTATTTCCATTCATTTGTTATAAATTTGTTATAAGTATAATATCTTATTGTGTATTTTTGTATTTTTCCAAGTAAATTAAAAAAACATTTAGAGTAAAAACTCAGCCATATTGTAGCGAAAATAATTCTATTATCAGATCATCAATTGATACGAAATAATTTATAATACTCTTAAAAAAGTATAACAAATATTTATTCGTAAAATAGATAACTCATTTGCAGCTATTATTATTTGAACATGAAAACTAAGTATATATATATATATATATATATATATATATATATATATATATATATATATATATATATATATATATATATATATATATAAAGTTGTTCAAAAATGAGTTCACAAGCTCTGACAATTTTAACATCATTTTCACACAAATAGTCATTTTCGCAAAACATTTCACAACATTTTAAGCTTGAATGTAATGATAATCAAGAATATTAATGTATGGACAGTAAACAGATAGCATGCATCTATGGATACGCAATATTAAAGTTGGTTAAATTATTTAAATTATACCCTTTATCAGTTTACATAATTATTTAATTGTTTTTATTTCAGTTGCTTTATTGAAGCAGTTTGTTAGCTTGTTATTATGCTTGGTTTTATATATATACAAGACAATTATAAGACCGGTGTTGACTTATGGATCAGAAACCTGGACCCTAACTAAGAATCATGAAAACCAACTAGCAATCTTTGAAAGAAAAGTCCTTAGGAAGATTTTCGGTCCAGTCAATGAAGGAGGCTGTTGGAGGCATCGCTACAACTTTGAGATCTATAGAATGCTAAAAGCCCATGACATTTTAAAGACCATCAAGATAAATCGTATAAAATTTACAGGACACATTTGCCACATAGACCCCTCCACCCTGATATACAAAATCTCGCATTACAAACCCATCGGGAAAAGACCATGGGGTCGGCCCAAACTTAGATGGTGGGATGCGGTAGATGAGGATCTTTAGCATTTTAAAAGTGAAGAACTGGAGGTGTGTCGCCAAGCAAAGGCCGGCGTGGAAAAGTGTTCTAAGGAAGGCCTTGGCCCACCCGGGCTTGTCGAGTCAATAGAAGAAGAATATATATATATATATATATATATATATATATATATATATATATATATATATATATATATATATATATATATATATATATATATATATATTAGAAAGCAATCGTTCACGTAAAATCATTTAAATTATTTATTTTCCAATTTTAGAAAATGACGTAGTCATTTTCAAAATAAGTATTAAATTAATAATTTTAATTTCTTATATAAATAAATATTATTTTTAAAATAGATAAAAATTATTATAACTTCTAGAAAAAAATACTGTACCTAAGAATTGGTGATTTGTTGACGGTTAGTTTTATTTTACAGCTTAATTAATGCCAAACAGCAAAAACCACAGGAGTTTAAATACCGAACTGACACTTGAAAAAGAAACACTATAGTCACTTCTAAAATAACTAAGGTAACTACTCTCCGCGAAATAAGTCAGTAAAAATACGATTTTTAAGGACAAGAACAAGGGACTTTCTTTGAAAAAAAGTTTCAATGGTGAGTATTCAAGAATAATTTCTTCTTCGAAAAGGTTAAAAAAAAAATTAAACTCAGGCAATTACAGTTCCGTAAGAAAATTTCTGCTTTACCCGCTAATTACTGTCGGCAAAGAGAGGAGCAGCGCTCTGTTTTTGTATCCGCCGTTAAACACTGTGCTCACTTGTTAAGGTAAAAAGCGCGAGTATTTTTTTGTAATAAATAAAAACGGGAAGGAGTTAATTTGCATGGAAGAACTTTTCTTTTTCCGGCAGCGTTGTTTCTGTTCTCGGAGATTTAGTGAACGTTTGTGTGGGTGTGTGCAGAACATAAAAATAATATAAAAAATTTGCAATCCTGAAAAACTTAAAAAAGTAATTTTTGAGTACTCTTTTTGATCTACTCATATGCCTCTATTCACATCGTAAGGGAAAAAACTAAATTCATATGTAAAAATATAAAAAATAATGCATTATTATTGCATGAGCTACCTTTGATTTTTATTAATATACATTTAATTTTTTTTTTTAATTTATAAAGAAAAATATTTTAAATATATGAAATTTTTCCAAAAATAACTATTTTCAAAATAATAAATAAAAGATAAATTTTTAAGCATTATAATTCAAATTTTATTATTTACAAATCAGATTTTATATTTACAAGTCCGCTTTGATGTCAGATATAATTTTTTTACACTGTATAGCTGAAAGCTACAGTAAAGTTTTATATATTTACAGTAACTTCCCCTTGGAATAACATTTCATTGACAATGGGTCATATTTACATACTACAAGGGAGAAAACTCGGAAAACTTTTAAGCACCTACCCGACAGACGTGCTTGTAAAAAAACAGTATCATATAGCTTATATTCCGTTTTCAACTGTGGTGACTGGGACCAAAGCAGAAACCCTCCAATCTTCAGAGCTCTGCATTAATATTTAACGCGGTGAGCTTTAAGTATAATTTAAGAAAATATTTTAGGATAATTAATTTCTACGAAATCTTCCGAAATTTTCATTTACCAATTTTATATAGAATTTAAATACTATACCATTACGACCTGATCATAATAAATCACACATTCTGTATTATCAAAATTATTATTAACTATTCAAAATTAATTTTAAAATGATAATTTTAATAACACATCCAAACTCAGCATCACAACCTTGGTAAGATTTATTAGCAAATAAAATGTAAAAGATATTAATTAATGCAAATTTATTGTAAAATAATAAAAATATATTTTGTGTAGCATGGAAAAAGGACTGAATAGCATAAAATCCTAAAAGAAAAAAAATTGAACATTAATATCCTCTAAATAACCACATAAAAATCATAATAGCATTGAATAAGTGCTTGCTGTCACGTAACTCGAAAATATTTGTTAAGAAAATAAAATTTTTGGACAAAATGACACATATTTTAAAATATTGAATGTTATGAACTTTTTGCAAAACTAAATGACACCTATATGACAAATACTGAATTATTAATTCATGTATAGACTAAAGGGAAATAATTTCAAAATTTCAAAATTATATATTATGAAATATTAAGAGAAACAAATTATTCTAACAAAAATTTATATATACTACCTATCAATTAAGCAATTAATAAGTGCATACTTTATTAATTAAATTATATTTAATAAGATTTGAAAGTGCTTCGTGGACAAATACAAACTAAAATATCTTTCTTCATATCGTGAGAAGATTTATTTTAGGACGAAAAAAAAAACCCAGATAATGCTCACATTAAATTATCTTTCGCTTGCTTATCACAAGTTTAGAAATTTACATTAAGCAAAATTGAAAGAAATCTGGGTTACAAGGAAGTTTTATTTCAAGGAAAAAATGGATGCGAAAATTAAGAATTTGTATTAAACTCTGTTTTGTGTGATTATCCCAATTAATTTTTAACATATACTTGAGATTCCCACACAAGAGAGTTCTCGACTGACGTAGTAGCAAGTTTACTAGTAAATGAGCAAATACAAGTGTTTAAAAAGGCGGACACTTGAGTGACGGACCTTATGCCACAAAACAAGGCCAGAAACTGCTACTCATTTGTCGTTACCCAGCGGGCACCTGTGAACCAAGTCACAGAGGCGAGTAGTGTCGCCCGCGCCTTACCACGACAAATCCGCTTATAGGCTGCGCCACATTCATACATCATCACAGAAGAAAGGACATAGAAAGAAAGTAACATCCATGCCCGAACAGGGATTCGAACCCGGGACCCACAGCTCAGGAGTCAGGAGCGCTAAACACTCAGCCATCGGTCGGCGTGTTTAAAAAGATAAAAATTTTTAATTTCGGAAACTATCATATAACACAATGGTACTTGATCGCTCAGAAACTATCATACTAAAAGGGTAGACTACTAAACTAAACATTGAGACAAGGCAGCCCATGTGGGTCAAGGCCTACAGAGCCCATCTCTGTTTTCCTGACCGAGAGGCCCAGAGGAGCAGCGCATATGTCCCGATTAAGTGGTCAGCCTAAAGCGAAACCCCCAGTGTTTAGTTCCCAAGCATGCTTGGTACTCAGTTCATCGATCCAATGAAGGAATGAAAGATTCATCTAAAAGGATAGATGTCCATTAAACTTTCACAGATCTTAATATGCCATGGATTTTGATGAAAATTGGAGAGAAATGGCTCTACTCTGATGTGATGCTTGACACTGGAGTAAAGCTCTAACTTTTCGGTTTTAAATATTTTGTCAATTCAATATATATATACATATATATATATATATATATATATATATATATATATATATATATAGTGTGTGTGTGTGTGTGTGTGTGTGTGTGTGTGTGTGTGTGTGTGTGTGTGTGGTGTGTGTGTGGGTGGTGTGTAAAACAATTGTAATTTCAGTTTATAACAGTTTTATTTGTTTTTAAACTATTATAAATCCATTTTTGTCGGCTGTACTAACATATTTATAACAAAAAAGTTTGAACTTTACTCAATAAATAGCGCAACATTATGAATGTACATATGAAGCAACATGCTAATAATCACGTTTTAATTTTAAGATATATTTAAAATGAAATCTAACTAAATAATTTCAATTAAGACAGATTAATTTCCCTTCATTCACATATCCTCTCCCTTCTGTTGAAAATGGGAGACACAAAAGAACCTAAAAGTGAAATAAAATTTGAATGGTTCAATTTATAAATGTAAATGCATACTTTAAACTAGTTATCTCAACAAAAAATTATATTTAATATCCTACAGTTTCTGTTTCTTAAAAAGGAAAAAAAATTTCTTATGTCACATAAAACATTTAAAAGTTTTGAGCCCACTCACAATTGAACAACAGGGTCTTAACAAAAACATGTATTTAACGAGTTCTCAAGACAAAGCCCACACATGTTCGAAGCAATAAATAAGATCTTTTTCTCACTGCAAATTCTTGAAGCTCAAATGTGAGCTCTCTTCTAATCCCTGAACTATTTCCAAGCGAATTTACTAATATCTTGTAATTTATAGCCAAGCTTAACACTTAAAATTTAAAATTCAAATAAAAAGAATATTGAATTTAAACGTCGGAAGCCTAAATACGCTGTCTCTTTAATTACTGAAGCATTCCATAAAACTCCCAATTGGATGAAGGGATTTTATCGAAATGTTACTGAAATTCCGGCCATAAAAAAGCATCCCGAATTAAAAGAATATAAATCTCCTTCCGATTGAGGCAGAAAACCGTTTTGGACGTTCAGCTATAAATAGTTATTGCTCTCTCACAGTAAGAATTCTTCTCCGTTCCTTTACTCCAGGCGCATCTGCGTTTGTTCCAGCTTCGGGCGCCATAAACTTATGGTTCACTAAAAGCAACCTCCATATATAAAATAAATAAGCCAAGAAAAAGCGCCGTCTGGCGATATTAGCCGGCACGTACGAGCCAATCAAGGGTAAAAGAGGTTAACTTGCACCTTGAGAGTTCCCAGCACTAAAACTAGATTCAAGGGTTAGATCTTGAGGTCAACCACATCCATTACTGATATTTTCAAGTATTTATTGACGTATTAAGAACACCTTACGGATCGAAGATGCTATTTATAACTTTAACTTTCGCACTATTTCTGTTGATGTTCGAATGATCAACTAAAATCTTAGAAAACGCAGATTTCATAAAAACAGACATTGATATAAAAACATATTCATAAATTTTAATTTTTCACTGAGAAAAACGACACTGTAATTAAATGGTATAACGATTTTATAAATTTGCAAAAATTTATAGATAAATTATAAACAAAATATTTTATATTATAAAAAAAATCAGTTTAAATATGCATTGAATTATATTACACATTGCGTTTATAAATATTTATGAGTAGATGAACTTGTCAATGAAAAGTCAGAAAGTAGGTTTTTAGTTTGACAGTTTGTGGATTTGATTCCCACCTCGGGCTAGTGAAAATGTGTAATAGTTAGTAGTTTAATATAAACTATAGGTCATGGTCAAAAATCAGTACTTTAATGCAAAAACTGGCCTTAGGTTGACAAATCAATCATCTTTAAGAAATGATGATGTTATAACTCGGTGCTAAGCTCAAATTATAAAAAGCGACATATATTCTCTTTTTATTTTCATAACGATTGAAATATGAATTTTTAGCAACTGCGAATATTTTATTTTAGTTTAATAATTAGATTTTTAATTATTTTATAAATGAGTTTTGAATATTTTTAATTTATCAACATTTTTCTTCTGTTAAATTTTACTTCTAATTAATAAATCTGTAACGTCAAATAATTACAAATTGTACAAAAATATTTCTTGCCAGTAAAATGTACATTGTATTGAGTTGTTCGGAAAATAATTTCGTTTTTTATGAAAATGTTAAACGTATAACGAATAAATGTTTTGATGAATTATATATTGTCAATTCAAGTCCAATATATTTTTTCATCTTTCTGTTAGTAGCAGGATTCCCCACTCATAAAATGACTGATTTTCATTAGTAAGAAACTGAACCAGGAGGAAAAAACGAAATTAAATTCCGAACAACCCGATATGTTTTCAAAAAATATTTATAAAAAAGACTTTAAGAAACTAGGTGTAGATATTTCGGTGTAAGAAAGACAATCATAGTTTCAAGCTGTACCACAAAGCAAATTAAGCTATATTGACATTTATGTCAAAATACAAATTTAAATTTTACAGATATGTTTTTGTAAACTATCATGACAATTTTCTGTTTGATGCATAGAAATGAGATGAATTACATTTCTTCTAGCACACAAACTGGGAACTAAATATGGTTGACATAGTTACAAATGTTCAAATACTTTACTAATATAAGAGCCAAAGACCCACCGAGTACATGCGATATACGTGCCCGTTAAATCTGTGGAATAGAAAATCCTTTGGACGGTCGTTGAGCAGTTACCATGAGTGCAAAGGTCTAGAGAAAATTTCCTCCCCCTTTAGATCAATGGCAAAATTGAGGCAGTTGATCCTTTGGTGGTGCCATCTATCGAATGATTTAAAAAGCAAAGTCGTACTTTCACCTTTGATTAAACGAATGACGCACCCTTAAATTCGCATAGTCAAGGCAGAGGGAGCTTGGCTTGTCCAAGTGCCATTAGTAACACTAATATAAGAAACAAGCTACAATTGAAATAAGCTAGGTGCAGAATAATTGGCATCTATCAATTTGTTTAGATTTTATTATGGCGTTTACGGTTTTTATCTGCTTACAGCCTAACAACTGAGGGCAATTATAAATTTTTAATTTAATACTCACCCATGTATTGTCAATTTCAAGCTTGGAGTTTCAGTCATTGAAATATAAAGTTTAATCAAATAAAGCCATGAACTGTGACGGCGATCAACTCCTAAGACCATCATATAAATAAAAATATTGAATTTTCTACAACTTTTGAATGTTTACAGGTAAATAGCCTTCAATTATGAAAATTATAAAACTCTCTGCTCCATAAAAAAATATTCTAACAGAGGTAGGAAAAAGATAAATGAGTAATTTTACAGATACTGGAATATAAAAATAACTCTTTATATTCCAATATCAGTAATGTAATATTTTAAAGATATTTATATTTTATAAGTTTGTATATACAATTATCAAACGAAATTTTCCTATCAATGGAATCCTAAACACATATTTTTCCTTAAATATTCCAGCAAAAATTCGGCAAAATAACTAAATAAGGATTGAAATCGTTATTTTTATATCATAGAAAGAAAAAAAAAACACTAAGCAAATGATGTTTATAAAACTGTTTTAAATTCCAATAACTTCGCAATCTTTTAGAGGTGCATTTTCCGAGAGTATGTAGAAATGGAAAGCGGTCCATTCAAGAGGAGATTTTTTATTCATTCCATGGACGAGAAAAGCTTCCATGGATGGACCTTTGTAGCCATACAAAGGAATGTGTTTCTGTGGCTGTCAGGTTATTTTCAGGGGGAGATAAAAATTTGAATGATTACGATTATAAGTTACTCTCGACGCCCCTTTTCTTTATCCTGAATCGTTCTGATGACGTCATCGCTGATTTCGGAAAAGTGGTTGGAGTTTTTTTGGAGGGAAATACGCCGTCATCTGGATTGGAAGGTTTCGAGTCCAGTCACGTTCCAATTCAGGAAAGAAATGTGAAAACTGATCCATTCCACGATCCTCGAATAGGAGTGTCTTCAAAAAAGAAATTAGTCGTTTTAATTGAGAAAATTAAAATACAGTACGTGGGTAAGAAAATTACCGAACTTAGAATAAATGCAAATAAAGATGTTACCAAAATTGATTACCACTTCATACTTACTCCAGTATTGTTTTGTATTTAAGTACCAAATATTCAATTTTTTAATGGTAACATATGGAGATTTTTACAGTTGAAATATTAAGTACCTACTTATTTTACATGACTGGGAACTAGTAATTAGATGTATCCACCAACTTGACGATCCCATGCGCGTTATGAATTCCGTAGATTATCAATAAAGTGCAGCAGTTTCAATCGGCAAAAACAGGTAGTCGGAAACGTATAGCAGAAAAATTATTTAATCTATTTATAAACGATGTTTGTGTCAAATGTCTCTTATCAGTAACTTTCTTACATTGCTACAAAATATCCTTAAAACATTTAGCAGGATCTTGACAAATAGAATTCTATTTGTCAAGATTGAGGATATTTCAATTATTTAAATGAAAATAAACTAAAATTTGGATAACATTGTCAGCTTGCTAAAATATGAGCTACTAACTCTTTTTTTAAAATCTTTCTATGTAATTAAGAAATATAAATGCACTTAATGTCCTTTAATTGACAATAATATGGAGAGAATCTTATGTTTTATTAAAATAACCAAAATAAATTCAGCATTAATTTCATGGGTTTCCAATACTTCTGTATTAACTTTGACAACATATAAATTATTAGCAGATAAAAGTGAATACCATTTTTATCTGTAGAAATAAACTATAACCAGCCTTACGTCGGTAAAAGCGGCTGCCACCGGTCAACCGGCAATGGGCCGATGGATAACCGTATATGGGCATGTACTGGCAATTACATGGGCCACACGCGGCCAATAAGGCCTACTCAGCGCTGGGCCATCAGCAGACCGTATTGCCGGCCCAGCAGCAATGATGACGACCACTTTATTGACGGAGTCGACAAGGCCAAATAGCGGAGGGCCGCTGCTGGCAAAGACGGCTGCCATCTTTGTGTTTCGGCTCAAAGTGAGACACAATCGGCTCAAAGAAATCGGCTCAAAGTGAGACAAATAAAAAAATGCACGAAATTATCAATTTAACATATCAAAATATACCTCTTATTCAAAAACTACTCAAAAATATGCACTATAAAATTTTGGACTTAAAAAGGATTTTGCTTTTCAACCCAAGCAAAATCCTTTTAAAGGAATAATTGATATTCTTTATCCATACTGGAGTTGTAATTGAATTACTCGAACTAGGAATACAATTTGCATCAAGATATGGGCAACCTCCATGCATGTTTTGATTTATAATATGACTAACAACGATTTTTTGAGCATATCGATAGATTATCATATTAATGAAATAATATTTTAAATTTTAATGTTAGAAAGGAGGCCATATCAGCAGTCAAACGTACTACAGATCATAATCATTTTGATCCACCTTTCCAATAGATAACGAAAAATTTCACCCACTGTATCAATATAGATTCCCTTTCCTTAATTTATTTAAGACGCGAATATTACCGTACTTCAGCATATGAATTAAATTGGACGTTTTCAGAATGAAGCTTCGATTTTGAATTTTATTCATTTATTTAAGCATTTATCACACAATAATTCTCGGTATTTCTTTAACATTTTCTAACGTAAATTAAATATTATTGTATTCGAAAGTTCATTCTTTACCAACTTTTTCAGACACAACTGTAAAACATTTGGTGTTGTTGATGTTGTTACTAATCCCAGAGGGCTCATTTCCAATACTAGACCAACTCCACAAGTCCATAAACAGACAGGAAATCCAAAAACAAAACCTCTTCCAAGTCAAAATTCAAGCAGCTCAAGATATGCTCAGGCGCATTATTTTGTATCAAAAACATTTGGTAACCATTCATGGTGACTCTAACGATAACAAACAAAAAATTGCTTACAGAAAATCCTTGTTATATTTTAGAACACCAAAAGTGTCCTACTGCCACAGTCTTTTTCAGCCTATCTCGCTTACATATATAACTGATTTACCCAAATTCTTGGAATATTTACAATACATTTAAACCCAATACTCTCAAGACCATATCATATATGCTAATTAAATACATAATTTGCATAATATAATAAGTATATGACACTGCCACACGTTTTAACAATCTATAATGAAAGATAATGTCCGGCTTAATTTTAAATTTAAAATACAAAAGGCAGATCTGGAAGCCTACCTCGAAATCTACTCCGTAACATCCTGCAGAATAGCGTGTCAGCAAGCTAATCCAATCAAGCACCCTGGAGTCTCGAGCAATACTGATTTATTTCGAGAACAGACTGCATAATTCAGGACGGAAATGAGTTCGGAGATCTCGAGTATTAAAATGTATAAATGAACAGACACACGAAACTAATTTCATCATGAATATTATTTGAATTAGCGATTTAAATGGGTCATACAGTTTGTGGGAATTCTCTACAATCGCAGCTCGGGATTACTTCCGATTTTCTAAAGGGGAGGGGGTCATAGATGAAGCACACGTTTCTCCTGTAACTGTATCTGCAGTTTCCTTTCGCTGCCACTTCGCTCAATACCCACAAAGGAAAATTGTATCAGCTAATTGAAAAACACGGAGCGTGAACTACCGGAAAGGCAGTTGCATATAAACGCTTATGAATATCGATTTTAATAATTACTGTTACTCCCCTTAAAGGGGAGGATTTGATTCTAAATAAATGGATATTCCTCGAATTTTGTAACTGCACTGCATGCAGTAGTTTGAAATATGTAAATTACTTCTACGGAATGAGAATTATGGTACAAGGTAAAAATTGGTAGCAACTGAGTCACAATCTTTTCTCAAATTTAAACGTTATGTTGTTGTTGTTACTTATGATACTTGGACAAGCCAAGCTCGTAATGCCTTGACTATGCAAATTTAGGTCAATAGGGAACGTCTTTCGTTTTAATAAGAGCACTACGAAGGTGAAAGTACGTCTTCACTGTTGAAATCCTACGATAGGTGGCAGCTCCAGAGGATCTATTCCCTCAATTTTGACATTGATCTGAAGGAGGAAGAAATGTTCTCCAGACCATTGTACCCATGGTAACTGCTAAATGACTGACCACAGGACTTTCAATTCCACAGATTTAACGAGCACGTATATCGTATGTACTCGGTGGGTCTTTGGCGTCATTGGGTATCCGGATGGAAGGCCGATGCCCTAACCATAACCACTAGGCTTCCACGGCCCAAAAACGTGTATACATAAACGTAGTATACATACACAACAAAAACGTAGTATACATATGCTTTAAACGTATATAAATATGCTTGGAAATATATACCTATGCATTGTTACATACATTATGTATGAATGCATTATTCTAAAATTGCATAAAATTATACACGGTACATTTACATCGTACATCATACCATTCTAAGTACTTAACTCTACCGTGTTTGATTTCAAGCACTCTAATATCTGTCAATTATTTGTGTTATCACAGTAAAAATATTACATATGTGCACTATAAATGTTAACAAATAATTACAAATAGTTATAATTTACAACATCATTGAATTATTAGTATTTAATTTCACCCATATAGATGGCAATAATAAAATTCTTTTCCGGATTGCTGACGACAACATCAAGGAATAATACTGTCAATAGAACGCATACGAGCTCAAGGTAATGGTTAAAAGACCATGAAACTTAAAAAATTTGCACGCGCCTAAATTTACACAAATTCCCAAATTTATAGAGTAACGTTATACATTTCTCTTATTTATCTGCCTTAGTCTGTTAGTATAAAGTATTTTTTACACAGAAGATCAAATTGAACAGAATCTATAGTTTAAATTGAATTCTGGACCATTGTAAATATTTACGCACAAGATGGAAATTAAGTAATTAAGTTTTTGTTGTTGTTGTTGTTTTCCTATGACACTTGGACAAGCCAAGCTCGCTTTTGTCTTTGGCAATGCGAATTAAGTCAATAGAGATCGTCTTTCGTTTGGAACAGAGCACCACGAAGGTGAAAGTACGACTTTGCTCTTTTTAAGGTGCCTCGTAATTTTGAACCACAGTCAGGTGACGAGGCCACACCTGAGCTGGCACCCTCCTCTCCACATCCACCACACCAGCGGAAGGACTTTGGACGTCACAGATTAACGTGGACACGTCCCCAACCCACGGAGTTCCAGCAACCCAGTGAAGGAGAGTACACCGTGGTCACCCTCCCAACCACTGTCCGCGGCAAATGATGCTTCACTTTGCTGAGCTTACGGGAAGCAGCGTGAATTTATTGAGCCACTGGAGCTCCATTAAGTTTCTAAATGGGGCTAACCAATCAGAAAACCAACCATTTCGCTACCAGACCAGCACTGCCTATTCAAGAGCAAGCACATGCCATAAATAATATTTGTTTGAAATTTATTCCCGAGGTGGAAGTTTATGACTGTGTTAAACTAAAAAGTAAAACGCTGACCATTCAGCCATTAAATCAGCGCCATCTCTCCGCAGAAATATTATTAAAAATCACGCTAAAAAATTCGTAATTTACAGTACTATGTTTCAGCAATTGGATTAACGACTCTTTTTCCATTTAAAGGTAAAAAGCATCAGAGAAATACACGGATATCAATGGGTATCGCAGATTTAATTCTATCAGGCTTAAAAATTTTACAGGGTGAATTCATTAAATAATATTCTATGCCATAGCCTAAAAATAAAAGATAGACACAACTTTAGAATAAAATACACAGCAACAATAAATCAATCAACAATAGATAATAATTGCCAAACTTGAATATTGATACTAAAAATAGAGAAGAAAAATTCATTATACGAGCTGTTAGTGGAAATGAGGAAAAATATCTTTAAAAAATACAAATAGATGCGCTGTAATTACAATAAAAGAATTGCGTTGTTGACCA
The DNA here is from genome assembly GCA_037975125.1 of Latrodectus hesperus. Taxonomy (NCBI): domain Eukaryota; kingdom Metazoa; phylum Arthropoda; class Arachnida; order Araneae; family Theridiidae; genus Latrodectus; species Latrodectus hesperus. The sequence continues at coordinate 34,624,573 of CM075862.1, forward strand.
AAGTCTTCTTCAGGAATTCAAAGCCGAAAACAATGAAAGGAAAAGCAAAAAATGCACTACAAAAATCACATATAATCAACTAAATACTTATTTGTGTCAATAATAAAGTAATCAGCTCAATACTTTAATCTTACTATTTTGCCATTACCAACACTATTCTTTTAGAAAGATTGATGATTAAAATATTCATAACCTTAGTCATAATTATTTTATTTTTTAATTGAAAATAATAAGAATTACACTAAGTATCAAGACTTTATGATATACTATATTATTTCTATAAAAGTAATAATATTCAAACATTCCGGAAAAAAATTATTTACATATTTTTTAAGTATTAAAATTATAAGATATGCATTTAGCAGATTCAAAAGGAATAACAGTAAAAGATAACCATAAATAATAAAGCTTAACTGAAAAATGTTTACTTACACTATCATATGGTGAAACAGAATGCTTATAAGAGAATGATTTGCAATAATAAATACATACTTACAAACATACAAGTGTATATTGATACATTTCTTAATTTTCCTTATTACACTTTTCCAAATTATTTTCTATTTTTCTTTAAAATATGAATATCATATTTTATTCTCTTACCTATAACAAATTTCTCACATCCATGGAAGAAATCAAAATCTTCATTTTGCAGTTACTAATACCTCACGTGACATTATTTTTAATACATTTGAAACCTTAATTTTATATTTAAATTGTTTTCTAATAATTTTTTTCTTATGCAATATACTTTCTCATTTCTATACTTTTCTAAAAACAATTTTGCTTCATTTTAATATTTCCGTCCTAAAATAATTAAATTTGCTTCAGTTCTTATACATTTATCATTCTCTGATTTGATTTTCATTACATAGGATTGTGATGAATGACACATTTCTACAATACTGTAAAAAAAATGCGGATGTGTCAAATTAGGAAGAATTTTTTCGAAAAATGAAGTAACTTTTTCCTTGCGGCTCTTTCATCACATGATAAAAATTGAAAAATATAATAAATTTAAACAAATTTTTTTTTCGTTTTCCCCAAAATATGATTCTTGTGTTGTATTAATGCATATTGACTAACTTTTTTGTTTTCAAATGTTTTTTGGCTTAAAATTATTGAATAATTCAAAATAATAAGTAGAGTTGTTCAGATATAAGCTTTTTTAGCAGAAAAATAATGGCAAGTGGTTGTGAAAATGAAGACCATAAAAAGAAAATAATTTTTATGCATTTTAAATTTGACATCTATTTAGTGTATTACAGTTAACAAAACAGAGTTAATGAAGAGTGCATAAAATTTTTATTTAATTAATATTTGCATAACTATATTTATTTATTATAATTATTTCTATAATTATTATAATTATTTTCATTTAGTTTTTTATTAATATTTGCATAATATATGCATGTTTGCATAATCTTTCTGAGTTTGTTTTTTAATTCAAGAAAGCGCAAAAAATTCGTTTGCATACTAAATGAATAATTTCTCTGTTTAAAAATTTGAAATTAAAAAACATTTTTCTTCAATGAAAATATTCCATGAATTTTTAAGTTATGTACTATTTTAAAGTTTGCACATAAAGTTTAAAATAAGGGATAAGGACATATTATCATCCCATATTTTTGAGAATATTAATGATGTAAAACTTTATTAGTTAAAGATAGTTAAGTTATAATACGATTAAGAAAAAAATTGCTTATTAAAAAGTAACGGCCTCTTATAAGCAAGTTATACGAATATAAATTTTTGTTATCCTCCTAAAGAGAAATCAGAAATTTTTTAATGAATAAATGAACATTATTATTATAGTAATATACATCCATCTGGAAATATAATGCAGTATTTCACTATTTTGAAGCATTTACTGATCAATTTGGTTTTAATGATAAAGAAATTTTTTCTTACTCATAAATTTTGCTAATAAAATAAGAAAAAATCCAATGATATTTGTAAAAGAATTTTTCTAATTCTATTTCAAGGAAGGATATATATATATATATATATATATATATATATATATATATATATATATATATATATATATATATATATATATATATATATATATATATCAGGGATATATAACATATATCTTATAAAAGAAACTGGAAAATATTAAGGCAGTGCAAAACTTATAATACTTGTACTTCTCTTAAAAATTGTTGAAGTTAAAAAAGAAAATAATTTTTTTATTTTAAAATAAAAATGCAAAATATCTAGCACCATGTTCAGTTCACATAAGTGAATATACTGAAAAATTATCTGTAAATGGATAAGAAGTGAAAAATTTTATGCAGATGAGCGTGGTTTAGTTTTTCATTCTGCACTCTCTCTTTCTTGTCCTCGAAAAATTCATTCAAACAGGACCTACAGTAGAAAGTAGACTTCGAAAATATTACATCATCCATATATATACACGAGGTTCGAGTTAAATTTATGAAGTGTTGAACTGAAAATCACATAGTTGCTAATCATTCAACAAATATATATGTATATATATATATATATATATATATATATATATATATATATATATATATATATATATATATATATATATATATATATATATATATATATATATATATATATATATATATATATATATATATATATATATATAACTTTATTCCATTTTCCATTTATGTGCATATGTGCAAGCCAAATAAAATACCGTTTTTCAAGCCATTTGACCAACAATGTTATAATTGGAAAAATATTTCAATTGCACAGCTAGAAAAATTTAACTTGATGATAGTTTGATATCTAAAAGCAAAAATATCCATTACGTAAAATAAATCACAAAAAAAGTGTAGAAAGTGCTTATTTCTAGATCTCAATTTTTTTAGTGTTTATTAGTGATTACTTTGAAAGAATAAGATATTGAACACATCACACACATACACACACCTCTCAATTAAGTACTGTTTACCAAGCTTGTTAATATCTAATAGATACTATCGTCAGAAATCTTTGAAAATAAAGTAGTCACACAGTAACGGAATCTACCTACATTTCCTTCACTTGTCACGCAACACAAATTCAAGTACAATATCCAAACTTTATAAAGTAAATTGACAATAATAAAAACAAAAGTTTTCTACAAACAATTTTCAAAGTTTCGGAATAATAATCTATAAGTAATAAAATTATTTTTTATTTATACTATGAAATCTATCCTCATTGATCATTTTCTAATAACCACAATAATAAATTACCAGAATTTGAATTACAAGTAATAGCAGCGCGAGATACACAGGTTAGTTTTATATTTATTGATGTAACTATAAGAAGTTTGTTTTAACCTGCGAATAATGCTTGATAAATTGCATCCACCTTTCAAATAAATGGATAATTAATCACGTTGTTTGCATATATTACACCTTTTTTTTTAACTATATCCTTCAAATATAAGAATTTCTTTGAAAAAAGTATTAGCATTTTCTTTTTTTGAAATTAAAATGATTGATGTAATTTAACTATATTTAATGAGAGGTAGCGATATTTTAAAACAAAAACTAAATTAGAATTCAGCAGAATTTATTGTGCTTAATTATCGTATATGCATAATAAAAGTAAAAATTATTTCAAGAATGCTACCAAATTGTACCATAATAAACACGGACTCTCTAGAAGTAACATATACTTAACGATAATATAAAAAAAGAAACTAAACGAATAGAAATAAAAAAAGGAAACTTAATTACATCAAATCACCATAATTGTATAAACAGCTTTAGATATTGGATCGCTGACACAAATATTGTCAAGATTATATTATTTACTAAGGTAAGCGGTTATATTTCTAAGCAAAACTTCTTATAAAATAAATTAATTTTCACAGCAATGTCTCATAAATTTTAAGCCAAAATGCGAGGGCTTAGAAAAGAGATGTGTGATTCATCTTATGCTACAGCACAAACTTCACTGATGTAGCAGAAAGTCCTGTACAATTCACTAGAATGATAGTTTTTTTATTTTGAAAGAGAAAATTTCGTGCCATGTGTCAAATAACGTAAAGAGTTTAAAATTCTCAATGAAACATAAGTTATGTATACAAAGTACAATAATGATTCACACACACACATACACACACATTTAGAAAACTAGATTCAAACTTCAAGGAAATAAAAAGGTTATATGTTATTTAACTTTAAATAAGTATATCGGACTCAAAATTAAACCGGAGAAAACAATTTAAAATTGAAATTACAGCAGTATGATAAAGCGAATTAAAAATTCTATTAAAAAAAATTACAAACAGTTTCAGGCCAAATTCTCATAAAACATTTATCAAATTAAATAATTGTAAGCAATCAACATAAATTTAAATATGAATATGGATATTTTTGAGAATACTAAAATAAAAAATTAATGAATCAATTGAAAACTATTTATTTTCTATACTTTTAAGTGAATCCATCTGAATTCATAATTGCTAAATGTATTTTCTTCTGGATATTATAATTTTTTCATAGATTCAGGTTTAAATTTTTGATTCCTTAAAAATAATCTAGTCCATATTACTTTACAGAATCACATTTTTAAAAATATCTGAGCTTTATCGATTATACATTGTAATAATTTCAAAATATGTAAATCTCTTGAAGAATATTTAATCTAAACTTTGCTTGAAGTTATTCTTATCAATTGATGGATAAGAATTTGAGAATATATCCCATGAAAAAATATAAATAATGACAAAATTAAAACATTTCCTTTGATTTCAATCATCATATTTGTGTTCCATGTAGAATACTGTCGCATAATGCAAATCTAGAACAATGAGTTTTGGTATGATTTGTATGTATTCTACGGTCACTTTTCGTACACAAAGTCTCCTTCAAGTGAAACCAATTGCTCAAATTAGATTTTGAACTATAAGTATATATGCTTAAAATAAAAGTTAAATCCATAAGCAAGCGAAATATAGAACTGAAAGCAAATATAACTCCACTTAATAAATGCTTTTATAGGATTACAACTAGTCTCATATCTAGTATATTTATACAATTTATCAAAGAATAATCCGTCAATAAAATCTTAGACATCCGAATCTTTAAATACATTTGCTTCAATTTAAAAATCTAAATAAATGAATAATTTTTAAGTATGAAAATTTTTGTTACAAAAGTAATGTTATGATTGACATTAGAGTCATCTAGTAAAGAAAGATATCAGTCTCGTTTTCGTAAAGTAACGAATTAGGATATCCAACTCGACTGATGACATTAAACATGAGAGCCAATAAAGATTTTAAATATATCTAAGAACCAATTTTTCTCCACTGATTTGTGGTATGGAATCTTAGAAAAAAGAATATCGTCTCAGGTACCGACTTCATTCGTTAAGGGTAATTTAAAATTTACGAAGCGGTTGGCTATGTTTAGTGGCTTCAGCCAGCAAAAATAGAGACACAATGGGACAATTAAAACAATAAAAAGATACTACTACAATTTTGATAATTTGTAAAAAAAATGCTACTAACATATAACTCTATATGCATTTTTAAAAATAGCCTTCACTTAGACATTTAGAATATTGTTAAATCTTGGAAAAAAAGTTTTTTTGATCATTAGATAAATTGAATTTTGAATTTCCCGTCAACTTTTAAGAAGCCCAAACTTCCAGTTATTGATGGTGTTCAAATTCAGAATACGAAATGTCGTTGATGACTCTAGGCTATTGAGTGAAAGAGGGGCGGATAATAAATGGTCTCCAGCGTGTTAACCTAGTTTGGTTAAGAATTTATCGGATAATACTCAGCAGAAGGTTGTAAACATGCTGAGTTTAGTAGAATTTCCCGACTATGGAATTTACTGACAAGTCATCAGCAAATGGAATCCCGGATCGATTCTAATCTCAGAATGAAACTCCACCCTTTTGTCAAAACTTTTAAAATATATCCGAAGAGGAATGGCGGGACTTTTATTGAGAAATAGGAGATAAATACTTTGTAAAGTCCTTAAAAGACTCTCTTTTAAAATTAAAAGCATATGTAACTGATTTTTTTTAGATGAAATAAAACCAATTTTTAGCTTTTTGGCACAGGTGCCGTATAATACAGGATGGCAAATTCTGAGATTGGCGATTTTTTGGCGGATTTTCTTATGTATCTAGCAACCTCGTTTTTATTACGTCATACATATGGAGACCTATAAGAATTATGCAGAAAATTCTATTTTGATAACCCTAGTGTTTACGTCATCGCGCATGTCACGATACGTCATCCTGGCAACATTTCTTCATCGCCAAAATAATTTAGAATTTGGAATTAGAATACGGCACTTGTGCCAACTTTTTTTGTATGAAGCAGATAAGGAAAAGTTGGTTTAGATAAATGTAAGGTTCGTAATGTTTGACAACATTTAAAACAAAGTCTGACAGACGAAAGCTGTTGTGAATATTTTATAACATTCACAGATTTTTTATAGATAATATGCTGTATGAAGGAAATCTGGAAGACATCCAAGTAACCACCTGACAGATGTATATGCTGAAGAATAAATGCAACATCTGGGTTGGATGATAGCAGAGCCTACATCCTTGGCGTCAATAATTTTGGTTGGCGATAATTGTGGCTTGCATAAATCTTGGTAACCCTAATTCTATACACTAGATATGGTGAACTTAACTATTTCTAGAATTTCGTTCCGGCTTGGCGCTTTTTTTCAGTTAGCCGCCAAGGGTGTGGGCTCTTCTAGGATTTCACCGAGCATCTATCGCCCATTGTTCAGGAATGGAATCGAGTCTAAGAACCTTTCACTCGAAACAACAGGGTCCTATCTTCATGACGCTGCGGGGTGGAAATTCTCCTTCTAAGACAACAGAATGACGTCTGAAAATCGGCCGCCATTTTGACTTCTGGAGAGCTTCTCACGCCTAGTAGAAGATATCCTCGTCTCACAAAGACAGAAATCTGGAGATGTCCAAAGCAATCACTTTGATAGATGAACTAAGCAAGCTTAAACTTATCAGTCACTGGGATTGTTTTCCCAACTCTTGTCACAGTCGTAAATAACGATAACCATACGAAATATAAACACATTTTGTAACAAATTTATTTGCAGAAAAATTGTCGAGTTGCAGAGGATGTTGTAGGGAGATGAGAATTTTCAGCAAAAAAGGCAGATTGGTGATATAAATCTTCTATGATTCTAAATAATAAGGATTTTAATATATTGGTTGTGGAACCGAACAAATATTTTATGAGGTCGTAAAGAAACAGCGAAATGTTCTAGAAACTCACCTTTTAGCCATGCAATAAATGCATGTATCACCCTGTAGTCCCAAGTAAAATGTTATCCATAAAATAAAACAAGTTTCTGTATTATTGGAAATTTTTTTGTCGCTTTGTATTAACTTTATTATTAATTTGTTTATTTCAGTCTGTTTAAAGGCCTTGAAATATTTATTAGAATTTTCTTCTGGGCGAAGATATAAATTTTACACTTTAAACATCTTTATAAACTTTTAAAACTTAAATGACATATTTTATAATAAATATTTTTAATTACCGATTGATTAGCGTGATTAGCGGCTTTACTGTTGGCAGAAATAGGCAGCCGGAAACATTACAAAGAAAAGTTTTCCTACACACCCTATCAGAAATGGCATGCATGAAAATTTTATCGACATGTAAATTTCAAAATTCTAAATCGAAATGTAAATTTCGAACCAAAAAAGTTTTATTTTTATCTTAACTTTTTTCAAAAAATAAAAAAAAAACTTTTTTTCCTTATGAATAAACTATTTAAAATGTAAAACTATTTGCTTTTTGAGAGAATCTTCAGGAGTTAATCCTAATGAGATTTCAATGTTTCTTAAAAGAATATTTAAAATCTATAGCTTCCCCTTTTAAACTATACTTTAACTATACTATTACTCTTTATACACTTTTAAGCAATTTTAACTATAAATAAGTACTTAGTAGAGGGAAAAATAAAATTTTTTTGAGTTAATAATTCTCTCCTACTCATACACACACAGACTAAAAGATTATTCATTCAACTTTTATACTTTCATTTAAATAAAGCTTCACAACAATCCTCAAGTATATTTCAATTGTTTGATTCTTTTTGGGAAATTTTCTGATTAATCGCAGTTTAATAATTAATTGGCAAATACTTCATGGTTTATGGCAACTTTGAACATTTCCTTCGTTGCACGCGATTAGATTTCGTAATTTTATAATTAGATCGCTAGTTTAGAATAATTAAAACTGAATATGTGCAGTTTTTATTCACATCCATTAGTCATGACACTCTTCTTTTAGCTTTTACTTTTATTTATTTCCGAATTTATATATTTTTGCTTAATAAGAAAATTTTGTACTAACGAAAGGGAAATTGTAAAATTCTGTCAATAATTTGCAGCCATTATAGCTCTTGAAAAAACAAAAAAATAGAGAATTGAATAAAAAAAATAGCAAACCACGGAGAAAGATGAAATAAATAATTTATCAGTCTTGTCAAAATGAGCTATTTTGCAGTAATGCGAAGAATATGCAAAACCATAAAATCACCTACAGCAATGCTTTGAATACAATTTTGTAAAGCATTTGGCGTTTAATCGTAATAAACATAGGTTGCCATAAATCTTGAAATATTTGGCGATTAATGACTTGGGACCGGTTAATTCGAAATTACCAAATCTTGTTTAGTTAAATAAATATTTCAAACAAAAATTGCAATTTCATAATAAAATTAAAAATATTTATGTATTATTCCGTCCACCAGTTCTCAGAAAACAGAACGTCGCAAAATGTCACAATTTAACACCAAATGCAGAAGTCTTGATTTCTCGCCGCTAAACCTGCTTAAGAAACTCATACTCTACGTTTTTATTTTTGGTATGTACAAATTTTCAATTAATGATTATGTTTATAATAACTGTGATGCTATAAAAGTGGTATTTGAAAGAAACAAAGAAATATATCGTAATAGTTTCAATGTCAATTAAATTCTGATTCTTCCTCAGATTTAAAAAAAATGATGGGACATTTAGTATCTGCTAGCTAGTATTAATCGGGTTACATAAAATAAGATTTTCGGCATCAAATTGTAAAATTTTGTGACATATTTTTTATCAGAAATAGTTGATGGTAAATACAAAGTTAAATCCCAGATTTGACAAAATATCAAATAAGACAAATGTTTGATCATATATAATCCATAAATGTTTGGCATATTAATGATACGTGGTCCGCTACGACTTATTTAAAACATTAATAATATATTTGGTAAATCTTAAAAAAAAAACAATTTATTTTAATTTTAAAGAAATCTAATAAAACGTCAGAAAAAATGTTTCTGGTTTAGAAATAAAAGGATACTTTTAAAGAATAGAGGAAATTGAAAATCTTCCTCACTTAACGCGCTATAATAATGTCTGTATCAATGCATTAAACAGAACTATTCTCTGTATAAAATAAAATTGAATAGATTATTGTTATCTTAGAATCAAATAATTTTTGTCAATTTTTTTGTTGTTGTTTATGACATATTTTGTATAATTTGAAAACAAAAGCGATGAATTTTACGATTGCTATAATTAAATTTAACATGCAATTTCAGAATTATTTTCAGAGCAAAAGTACGACACATCTCTAATTGAACCACCAATAAATCACAATTTATATTACATCGCAAAATCTCTCTTAAATCTGTAATTATCAGGGTGAAATTTGACTTCAGTGTTTTGACATGCTTTTTACTAGTTAAGTGAAGATAAGGTGATAACAGTGGCCCACCATAAATTTTTTTAATCCAAAATATTTTTATAACAAATACGATTTCATAAACAAATGTAAATCAGCAACAGCGTGATTTTATAATCTTTACTCTCAATTCCAATAACTGCCAATAAACATAAAACACTGCAGTGAACTGCACACCGCAAACTGCTATGCAGTGAAAATTAAATGTAGAGATGCTTCTAATCCCGTACCGAGGGAATGACTGACATTTTGACATTGATGTCACATCTTGCTCTCGGATGAGACCACAAGCATGCTTGGAAGAAAAATGCATCCCTTCTGCACCTAAGAGATAGTGGGTTCGATACTTGGTCCAGACGAAGACCATTACGCTGATAAAACATCTAAGGCATCACTAAATTTGAATAGTGCAGAATCTAAAGTCGAACTGTAGGTGCAATGTTAAAATGGGAAAAAAAAAAAAAGCTGTCAGCTACGTTTCAAGATATCAAAAATACAAGAATACAATGTTGTAGGATGTGTTATGTGACCATGCTTAGAAGAAATAAGCAACCAAAGTAATGCCCTGTAAACACACATCAAGTTAATTTATAAAACTACAGAAAGCGCGGTATCCTGAAGGCAAAGCGCAATGTTCTTATATAAGTTAAGGAAAAGCGCGCATTATACTTATTATGTTATATAAACTGTTCTTAAAACCAGAAAGAAAGAGATTCAATACTTAACTTTTCTAAAAACGTCCTCAACCAGGTAATTTGGTATGAATTCCGCCAAACTGACAACAAATTTCATATTGTAACATAAAGGATTTAAATTCATTATTTTAATGTGATAACATTATGTTTTTTTAAATAAAAAAAATCCTAAAAAATAAAACATTATATTGGTGAGTAAAACAATCGTATTGTATTCTGTTGTAGGTAGACCTCAAAAGCTTATCGTTTTGTGTAGTAAAAACAGAGAAATATTTAATAAACTGAATATCTGTTTAAATATACACAAATATTTTATTAGTTTTTTTTTATGTAACGACGGGATCTGGGTTACTAACCCTTCGCCATAACCAGGCCGGAAACTGCTACTCATTTGTCGTTACCCAGCGGGCACCTGGGAATCCATTCACGGAGGCAAGAAGCATTACCCACGTCATACCACCACAAACCCGTTTATGGGGTGGGCCGCATTCATACATCATCTCAGAGGAAAGGACAGAGAAACACAGTAAGAAAGTAACATGCATCCCCGAACCGGGATTCGAACCTGGGACCCACAGTTCAGGAGTCAGGAATGCTAACCATACGGCCCTCAGTAGGCGCTTTATCAAAATAGAAACCATGCGTTTAGTATATAGTTTTCTATTGTTATTGAAAAGTCATACAATCTTATTTCTTGGTACGATTTTTAACGCTCAATGAGCATGTTGCACATGTACTTATTTTATACATATACGTGAAAGGAAGGACAATAAAATCAATTATTCCAGTAAGGAGTCCATTTGGGTGGTGTTACAGTGGTGAGAAACTTACAATGATGACTTGAAAGACAACATAATTTGATTTTTTTTCGAAGATTAAAAACGTGCTTAGATGTTTTATATACTCACCATGACTTCTTACTTCTTTACAGTAACTATTATAATAGAAATATTCACAGTACACCTTTCAAACTTGCATTCTGCGAAACACGCTCTTTATATAAATAGCACCTCATCACCAAACATAATATTTCAACGAGATTGAATTTAACTCAATTACATTTTTGTACAGTTCGGACATTAGCGAAGTGTGTGTGTGACGAAATCCAAGGTACTTAAGAGTAATTGAATTAATTAACGTTATAGTGAACGTATTGCTTAACTCAATTTCCCAACATAATGTCTAACATCCCCGTGTCCCTATTTTGTATGGTACTAAAAATTCGTTAATTGAATTAGGTACACAAGCGCGCTTTGTTTGTCACTTGTTCCCAGAATATAGGGTGTACATTTATGAGCAACAAAAAATCGCACTCCTTCTGTTTTCTTAGGGCTGGACCAGCGCCAAAAATGCCCCCCAATCTTTTCCTTGTGGATTGCTTGTAATTATAATTAACTCATAGCTTTAAAATGTAATGGGTTTTCGGCAGAGCCACCTTATCTCTGCTTCAGGTAAAAAGATCTTATTACGATAAATACGCTCGCTCAGATCTCCATGGAAATGGAATTAGCATAATAATTAGTTCCCGAAGCGTTTCTAGCTCTAAAAGCTCTCTTCTGTTTTATTTTAATAGATGAGAATATGTGCATTAATGTATATTCAAAGATAAATTTAACAAAAAAAACTGTTCATTTAAAAACATCTATTCCGATATTTAAATAGAATAAGGCTTAATTTGTTGTTTGTATTTTAAAACGATCGAAAAATAAAAACTAATTTAAATAGTTTTAATTAACTGAAACAATATAGCAACTAATTAAATGGGATTGTTATAAAAATATTAAAATATATTGCTATCATTGCAGTGTAGTTATTATGAATCATAATAATTAGGCTCTTAGAACAGAAAACCAGTAATATGGCTTTAATAATCAAATCGAAGAGTGAGAAAAATTTATTTTTATAGATAGTATTATTATTAACATGTTACTTATATAAAGCTTACCTAATTTAGAGTTATGCTTTTGTAAATTAAAGTAAAAGCTAACAGAAGGATATTCCTTTCTTTATAAAACGTTGAATACAATATTTATTTTTATACGATGACAGATATCATGAAACAATTATCTTAACAGAATTATTTTTCAATTACTTAAAACTTACGTAAAATTATGTTCTTTTAATTAAGAAAAAATTTAAAAACTGGTTAAAGTATGCATTTGCTTTTTTAAAAAAAAATAAATAATATTAATAATAATTTAAAGAGAGTAAGATAAGAGTGATATATTTTTCAATAAAACGTTTTTTCCTCAAAGAAACTACTTACCAAATTTAGAAAACTGATTCAAAAATTTTTTGTCAATCAAATTTAACCCGAAATCCAATTAAAGTAATTGCTATCTTTTAAATTAGCATCAATTTACAGAAAAATATTGCAAAGCAGAATAATTAACCATTTTAGCAGCCATAATAATTTATTAATTAATAACTTACCATTGAATAAAATAATAATTCATTCATTATGATATGACAATAAACATAAATACCATTTCTTTATAAGAATTTTGACCATGCAAATTTAGACTTCAAAATTTATGAAAATAATTTTAAATCTTTATTTTTAAATAAATGCACGAGAAATTTTGATTTTCATCTTTTAGAAGATAAAAGTCTTTTAAAAAATTTTTTACATTATATCAAAGAATATAACTATATTTTTATAATAATTTCAATTATCTACATATTTAAAAAATTATTTTGAATATTTCTAAGAACAAATTATACTTCAATTGTACAAAACCCTAAAAATATTGCAACTACTGAAAAAATAAATAGTTCTGCTCCGATCCAATTTAAAAATACACTACTGGCCATTGAAATTGCTACACCAGGAAAGCGGCACCCCACACACGTGAAATTTGCATGACAGGTGGAACTTGCTGTGATATGCAAATGATTAGATTTTCAGCGCATTCATACAAAGCAGGCGACAGTAGCGACATCTACAATGTGTATAAAACCAGAGATTTGACAGCAGTTTTCTCATACTCAATTTCCGTTTCAACGTTGTTTTCGGCAAAGGAAGTTGTTGTAATGTCTCGTGTAAGAAGAAGAAATGCCTATCAGCACGTGTCTGACTTTGATCGAGGAAGGATTATAGCCTACCGGGATTGCGGTTTATCGTACCGCAATATTGCTGCTCGCGTCGGTCGAGACCCCATGACTGTTAGCAGAATATGGAATCGATGGGTTCAGGACAATCATACGGAATGTCATGCAGGATCTCAGCGACCCCCATCACTAACAGCAGAGAAGACAGACATCTTATCCGCATGGTCACAAGGGATCGTACAGCCACGTCACGAACCCTGAGTCGAGAAATGGAGTCATTTGCAAGGCAACAAGTTTCTGCTCGAACAGTTCGACGACGTTTGCAGCAGCATGGATTGTCTGCACGGCGACCATGGCTTCGGCTACCATTGACGCTGCGTTACAGACAGGAGCGCCTTCAATGGTGTGATCAGCGACGAACCAGGACGCGGGAATGGCATCACGTCATCTTTACAGATGAATCTCGGTTCTGTATACAGGACCATGATGGCCGCATCCGTGTTTGGAGGCATCGTGGAGAACGCGCATTGCCAGCTTGCATTGGACATCGCCATACTGGCACACTCTGCTGGAGTGATGGCATGGAGTGCCATTGGATACACGTCTCGATTACCTCTTGTTCGCATTACCGGCACTTTGAACAGCAACCGTTACATTTCCGATGTGTTGAGGCCCGTGGCTCTGCCCTATCTTCGAGGCCTCCCTAATGCTTTGTTTCAACAGGATAATGCACGACCGCATGTTGCCCGTACTGTTCTGAACTTTCTTGATACAGAACAGGTTCGACTGTTACCCTGACCAGCACGTTCTCCTGATCTGTCACCAATTGAGAACGTGTGGTCAATGGTTGCCGAGTGATTGGCACGCCATCACTCACCATCCACTACTGTCGATGAACTGTGGCATAGTGTTGAAGCTGCATGGACTGAGATCCCTGTACATGCCATACAATGTCTGTTTGACTCCATGCCTAGGCGGATAAATGCTGTTATTGCAGCCAGAGGTGGCTGCTCTGGGTACTGATTTCTCAAGATCTATACATCCTAATTTCCTGTAAATCTAATCACTTGTTCTTTCCACTATAATGTATGTGTCCAATAAATATCGTTCTGTTATTTGCATTCCTTCTTGGTGTAGCAATTTTAATGGCCAGTAGTGTAAAAGTAGGAGCTTCACAGTATAAAAAGTAACTGAGAAATAATGAAATGCAATGTTAGAAAAATATTTTGTTAATTTTCATATGTTTTATGATTTCCTATTTTACATCGTACCATATATTAAATAATTGCCTTTAATAATTACATTTGAAAAAAAACCAATTTTCTCTTAAAAATTTTCAAACATTTCATAATTACATACACAATTTCTGAGTATCTAGTTTTATTCATCTGTTAAACGCACAAGAACGACTGAAATACATTGTAATTTCAAGAAAATAATTAAAAAAGCACTAATTTTTACATTTCAAATAATTTTAACTTTTGTGCCATGTCACTTTTAAATTAAATACAGAATAATATATTTTATACTTTTCAATTTACCCTAAAATGGAACTAGGCATTCGTGGAGTGTTGTTGTTGCATGCCCCCAAAGGCCAGCAGCGCTAGACCAGGTCCATGACGTTGTACACTCTACAATAATCCAAAACTAGAAGAGGGTCGTCAACCATGTCCTGCCTGGAGAGCCCTAGGCACTCAAGGATATGTTCAGGCGAAGCCTGCTCGGTAGAGCAGTTAGTAGAGGTTTCAAAGGTTCGGGAACCCTCAGAAAATTTTTGGGTTTTAAGATGTCCACTTCGAAATCGGGCGAGAATAGTTTGTTCCTGACGACTTAAGTCGTTAGTCAGGAAGCCTCCGGGACGGGAACTTTGGTATCAGTAATGTACCGGAGAGACAATCCAAGTCATCCTGTTCTTAATTTTTTCTCTGGAGTGAATCTCCGTGAAAGTGAGAGGAGCTAAATCAACGGAGGCCTCGCCAGCACCAGCTTTCGCCAGAGCATCCGCAATTTCATTTCCCTCAATATCGACGTGGGAAGGAATCCACTGCAGATGAATCTGATGAGATATGGAAAGCCGTTTTAACTTGTTAACTATTGTCACTCCAACATTGTCTCTAACACTTTGCCAATTGCACAGGTGCTGAATTGCACTTCTGCTGTCAGACAGAATCCAAACCTCCTTTCCATAAGGAAGAGATGAAAAAACCTCAAGGGCCTCATCAATGGCTATCAGTTCACTGCGAAAAACCGAGCAGTGATCGGGATTTCTCCTCTGAAGCTTTAATTATTCATGGTCTTGAGATTTGACGAAAATACCACTGCTGGATCGGAAAAAGTCATCTCTACTGCCATCTGTGTAGACTTGAACAGCATCAAGTGGAATCTCTCCAATTTTCTCAATGGCCAATTGCCTCAAATAGGCAGGAAGGTCTGTTTGTTTATTCACAATTCTGGTAATTCGAAAGGAAAGAAGACACCGTCTAAGTCGTCCACCAGGCTAAGACACTGTGATATGTGATGTGGTTCCACTGCGTCATCGACAAGATTAAAGAAAGCCACTTGGCTGAAGGGACTGTTTCTCTTAAGCCTCTGATTGTTACACCAGTTTTTAAAGTAGTTAGAGGTGCGATTTTGTGAACCTAGAGCGCTAAGTTTGTTGTAGTATTTTATTAGGCAAGCACGCGCGCGTCTCCTAAGACTTAAGGGCTGTAAGTCTGCTTCAAAAAGAACAATTTCCCTGGGACATGAGTTTCTAAGCCCAGTGATGATCCGAGCTGCGCTAAGCTGGACCTTTTCAAGTTTCTGAAGATTTGTATCTGAGGCACTACAGTAAATTGGAAGGCCTTACTCTAAGACTGGTCTGATTAATGAGATATACGTGTTTCTAAGAGTGCCAGCGCCAGCGCCCCAATCTCGCCCAGAAATATACCGTAAGACGCTGAGTCGTTTTCTCGCCTTCAGCACGAGATGATCGATATGTTTATTTCCTAGTATTTCAGAGTCCAACACAAAACCCAAATATTTTGGGTGTTTATCAAGAGACAGTCGTTGATTGTTCAATAGGATATAAGGATGGAAATTATAAAGCTTTCTATAAGTTGTGAAAAAGCTTACTAATGATTTAGTAGGGTTAAAGCACAGCTTGTGTTCTTCAGAGAAGTTATGCATGTCCTCAAGAACAAGATTAATATCTCTCTCTAACTTCGTTACCTCAGAATCAGATTTCCAGAGAACAATATCATCCGCGAAAGCGCCGCGACCTCACATTTTCTCTTAATAATACTCTCAATACCTGATAAGTATAGTGAGAACAGAGTTGGACTCAGTACAGATCCCTGGGGAACCCCATGAAATACTCTGAAACTCCTTGAGAGGGAATTATTATACTTCACTCTGATAAGTCTATTTCGTAAGAAATCGTAGATCCAGGGAAGGGCTTTACCACCAATACCAAATTTTTTAAAAAGTTTAATAATTAATAAGTTATTCTCAAACTCTGTCAAAGGCCTTGGATAAGTCTAGGAAGACTGCGACAGTGTGATTGGTCGGTTTTTGTTGTGTACTTCTCTAATTTTTTGACAGAAGTAGAGTAACTGATCTGAAGTGCTATGTCTCTCCCTGATCGTGGAGTGTAAATTAAACAGCTGAAGTTTTAGATATATAAATAGATTCCCAGAAAGATTTTCAAAGATTGTAAGCCATATTTATTTATTGTAAGAAAAAGGCTAGAAAATATTTAAGCAATCACTTCGAGAGATATGCAGCTATAAAAAAATGCAATATTTATGTCTTCCAGCTCAGAATTCCACCAGACTTACCACTAGGAAGACACACTAGGTGGCAGTGTCTTACTTTTTAACTGTGATGATACAATATGTTCAGAAGAATTTATTTACGAAGGCAATCAATTACGTTTGTATTTATAATAATAGTATTTTTTCAAAATTGCGAAAGTGGTGGTTCCATACTTATCCCATCAGCTTTTTGTTCAGGAGTTCGTAAGTTCGATTCTTACTCCGCCATGAATATTTGTATAGAATCAAAATTCAGCTTAAGTGGTAGGTTCTTCTCAAGTTAAACAACATATATGAAAAGTGATGTAGAAATGATAAACTCAAAAATTATTTTAGAAATACAAAAGTTAATAACTAAAGTTCCAAAGAAAAACTAAGTGATACATTAATAATAAACAATTGTAAAAATGTTTTTACTTCAATATAAATATGTGATAAATACATTTGAATGAACAGGATTTATAAAATTTCATTAAATACTTAAAACACGATGAAGGTAGTGAAAGAATCTGATAAAAATTAAATCGAATCAATGCGCAGATATGTCTTTTTAGCTATGAAAAAACAACTATAGTAAAGAAATATAATGAAAGTTCTACAAATAATAATTCCTTGATAATTAAATAACATAACAATTCATATATAAATTAAAAACATAAAAGAAATAAAGCATAATAACGTTATTCGAAGATATTTCTCCTAAAGACACTAATTTCTCACACTTGGGAAACATAATTAAGAAACAAAATAGCAGCTTAAAACCAATAACGGAAAACTAACTAAATTGTCAGGTTTTTTCCTAAAATATGTGGAAAAAATTGATTAGAGTACCAACAGCAAAAATTTAATTTTACAATGCTTAATTATTTCCAATATTGTCACATGAGGTTCAATAGAATGATTGCATCTCAGGAAATGTCTTCGTAATTGTTTCGCGAAATTAAAGAATCAGCTCACAAACGCGGAGAAATTATAAAAGTTGATAGAAAACGAGGATTTTTTTTTAATTGTAGCGTTTAGTTCCTAATCCTGTGTGAGCAAGAATTTTTTAGTTTTATTATTTCATTTAAGACAATGTAATTAGTTGAAGAGAAATGCCTTGAACAAAAAAAGCTAAACTGCTTTTACAAATTATTTTGCATAAATTAAGTTCTTGCAGTAAGTAATTAATTTAAAAAATCTTATTTCTTATTTATCAAACTGTTGTTGTGTGTTTCAAATTTGAGTATATTTCGATAAAAATAATTTAATATGTTATTTTTTATTTGAAATCAGCAAAATAATAGTTAATAATATAATACTTGATATATTACAATGCGTAATCCTAAACATGGATTCTTATAAATTTGATATAATATCATGTTACGGTTGCTGAGTAACGCATGCCATAGAAGTTGACACCAGCATATGTAAGAGCACCAAATTCAAGCACTTTATTCTACACTTTGATACTGCCGAGTGGATAATGTGTGGGCGTGAGAACTAGCATATTTTTCTGTATCTATCCTAAATTCGGGTTCTACCAGTTCGAAACTACAGGCTGAGAGCCATCGAATTTAAAAGCAGGGACTAAGCAGAAGTTTTTCATGACTTGACTTGTCACTTTCTTAGATATCATTTCGCTTGGAAGACATTGCAACGATTATCTATTTAACATGTCTCAGACCCCTTTATTTAACACGATAGATCTTCACTTAAATCTGGATTCGAGTTCACTGTCTTCCAATGATGATCCAACGATCTGTAGTGGATAGTCAGTCTAAAATTCGAAGGCCATTGTGTGAAGCAGTCTGTTATAATACCTACTTTACCTTTTAGTAGGGTTTCCATGTACTGCAATGTACAGAGCTCAGAAAATTCTCAAGTATCCTCTAAGATGTATGCGCATGAAATAATTAGAAACGTAGCATATATCTTTCGTTGTTTAACATTTCATTGGTAAGAGAGTTAGTCTACCACTAATCTACACTATATCCGTACCTAATCACCTGTTGCACTTCTTTCGGCTATTGGACTACAATTTCTCAATTTGCCCGGGAATTGGTTTCATTAGGTCTCTTTTAATCCATTCAGTGACAATCCTTCTTAAAGAGTTTAAGTGCAATAAATATTCATAGGCATGAATTTGAAAGCAGAACTGTAGATCAAGTATAATGCTCTGAACACACGAACTTGATTCAAAAATATGATTTGTAAAACACTTGTGAGACTGAATCGCTTATTCAGTTAGTGCAATCAAATCCTTCTAACATCAGTATTAATATTGCAGCTGTTAAAATACCAGTTTTCATTAAAAAAAAAATGTATGTTAAAATCTGCGAGAAATTTTGAGTGATAAATGAAGCAAATACATAATACACTGTCCATGATAAAATGCATTAAAAATTCTGTATCGGCAAAACATTTTAATTATTTTGAGAATGAAATGATGGGATTGCACTGCATATGAAATAGTTGCTTAAATTGCATTTATTTTGATGTTGTGGTCAAAAGAAGTGAAGAATTTCCACGGTTTGAATATAAATAATGCTAATTTTTTTATTCCAAAACAACATATAAAGGATAAAATATAAAGCGAATGAATTTAATCTACTATGTGGATTTTAAATGATAACAAAATACAAAGCCTTTAATTTTTGACGCAGAAAAAAGTTTTTTTTATTATTATTGTGTCTCAACCGGACGGGATTTAAAATTAAACGCATCAAATAATGTTGCTTTGATTTTACAAAAAAACTCAATAAATCATATGCAATCTTGATTTTATTGCTTAATAAATTTATATCATAAATCTTTACCAAAAGTCAAGCATATGTAAAAAAAAATATGGGAGCGCAACTTTCTCATTAACTAAAATATATAGATCCAAGAAAATTTATCATCATTTAAAAAATCTCATCTTTACTCTTTTCCCCAAATATTTATTGTATACGTAAACTCAACGAATAAACAAATGAATAAAAATTTAACTTCTCAAAAAGAGAATTAGTAAACTAAGATTCATTTTTCATATACATTGAAACTTTTTGCGGAAAAATGGCTTTCTTTTATGCTTCAATTCAAGCAAAGTTATAAATTGGCAGACCTAATTAAGCAAGATGATGATAAATGAAAGAGAAGTATTAATATAAAACATAAATATATTTCATTTATTAACAAAGAAGAAAATACTCGACATAATAAAATTTTAGTTTTTTTAATCTTCATCTCTAATTTTGTTCTTTTAGTTTCAAAGAATATTTCTTTTATCAGGAACAAGCATTCTGAGAAAACTGGATCCACAAAAATATTTTCGATTATATTTTTTAAGTAACAGAAATATAATGATGAATGATAATTTCTCTACACATACAAATAGCCACACATTACAATTCGTCACTTTCCTAAACTTTCTATGGAGGAAATGTAAAAAGAGTCGTCAAATACACAAAAAAGTAATAGAAATATTAATTTCAGTAAACAATTAAGAGCAATAATTCTAAGTTCGGCTAATTTGGCAATATAAGCAAAAAAAACGATGTTTCAATAATCATGCTTTAGAAATCATAAAAATCTTATGAAAACCTGTAATTTTTTTCTTTTTTTTAAATGTTTTACCAAACGAAATTCCTTTTATTTGCCGATATTTAAAATTTTTCTTTTAAAAATCAACTTCAAATTTACGTTATCAATGCTATGGAGCTGTTTTCAAATGTAAACAAAGCAAATAACTATTTTAATTTGTTTTATTTTTAATAAAAGATTATTAAAAATAATTCCTAACTTTGCAACATTCAATTCCTTTGCATTACATTTAATTTTTATTTGTGAAAATTTTTGTTAAGCTGTAAATTTTCCTGTCGTGTGACTGCGAAAACAAATGAGGGTGTGCATTTAATTGCATGTTAATACATCCATTTTATTTCATTTTGCTTTTATACCCATTATTAGAACAATATTTTGCATAAAAGAGAAAAAAATACTAAAGTACAGCCACTAATTTTCAATGTATATACGCATAAAATTTTTGAATATTTTCATTCATCATACATTTTATTATTTTTCTCTATCTTATAGCAAATTTAAATTATATTTTAACATTGTAAACATATCTTATATACAGTATCATAATTAAAACATTACATATATTCTTACTATGAGAATTTTTCTAAGTTTCATTTTCAATTACAAGTTTTATCTTATAATAATCTTTTGTAATTTTATACCTCCAAGCGAGTAAATTATAAAAATCTTAAAGACCTTAAATTAAAAAAGAATCTTAAATAAAAATATATAGGTCATAATAAGTTGACGGGCACGACATTACTGCACTAAATAAGGCACAACACTTGGTTTGGTGTCGTGTCCATTTGAAGTCAAGTCAAATCATTCCAAGTGCCGAAATCACGGCCTTGGCAATGTGTATAATTTTATCATTATAGAGATTTCCCTGAAAGGGAAATTCGTCAATAGCCTGGCAGTTAAAAATATATT
Organism: Latrodectus hesperus; assembly: GCA_037975125.1. Lineage (NCBI taxonomy): Eukaryota > Metazoa > Arthropoda > Arachnida > Araneae > Theridiidae > Latrodectus > Latrodectus hesperus. The sequence goes on from CM075862.1 coordinate 34,646,310, forward strand.
CCGTAGTGAGCTCCTCCTCAGGGCAGTTCCTACATGATTTGTAAGATCTGGTGCCGTCTGTATATATAGTCATTCCACAGAAGTGTTGGGTTCTAAGTTTGGAAATAGTCCTGGTGATAATCCTGTATGTTGACCCCTCATGGAAAAATGAGTGTCATTGCTTCGGAGAGGTTGGACTTCTAGTTGTTGGTCCGTGGAAGGTATTTTATTTCCCTTCTACCACCCACTGGAAAACCATTGGAGGCATTCCCCGATCCGCCACCTGGGGACGCGCTCTCTAGAGGTTACAAGGTACAACACTTTTCTTTGCTATATGTGAGAAGTGTTTCTAGGAAGGGCATGGAAGAATTCATGGAATGCCTTATAATAATCCTATGCAGTTGGATTATTCAGCGTTGATACCTTGAAAATATACCTGTTCGCAACAATGTAAGTGTAACTTTAAAAAAACCGACATAAAAGTTGATTAGTCAATTTCTTCGTCAGTTGATTAACAAACAGCATAAAAAAATGCATTACATCTTGTAGAAATTCTTGGGTCTCCACATAATTTTTAAAAAAGTTTAAGTATTTATGTTTTTTTTACAAAATAAATTTAAAATTTAATGTTACTAGAATACGCTTTATAAACGCCTTTAATTAACTGGTAATTAATAACATAATTGGATATCACTATATATACACTACTGGCCATTAAAATTGCTACACCAAGAAGGAATGCAAATAACAGAACGATATTTATTGGACACATACATTATAGTGAACAGAACAAGTGATTAGATTTACAGGAAATTAGGATGTATAGATCTTGAGAAATCAGTACCCAGAGCAGCCACCCCTGGCTGCAATAACAGTATTTATCCGCCTAGGCATGGAGTCAAACAGAGATTGCGTGGCATGTACGGGGATCTCAGTCCATGCAGCTTCAACACTATGTCACAGTTAATCGACAGTAGTGGATGGTGAGTGATGGCGTGCCAATCGCTCGGCAACCATTCACCACACGTTCTCAGTTGGTGACAGATCAGGAGAACGTGCTGGCCAGGGTTACAGTCGAACCTGTTCTGTATCAAGGAAGTTAAGAACAGTACGAGCAACATGCGGTCGTGCATTATCCGGTTGAAACAAAGCATTAGGGAGGCCTCGAAGATAGGGCAGAGCCACGGGCCTCAACACATCGGAAATGTAACGGTAGCTGTTCAAAGTGCCGGTAATGCGAAGAAGAGGTAATCGAGACGTGTATCCAATGGCACCCCATGCCATCACTCCAGCAGAGTGGGCCAGTATGGCGATGTTCAATGCAAGCTGGCATTGCGCGTTCTCCACGATGCCTCCAAACACGGATGCGGCCATCATGGTCCTGTATACAGAACCGAGATTCATCTGTAAAGATGACGTGATGCCATTCCCGCGTCCTGGTTCGTCGCTGATCACACCATTGAAGGCGCTCCTGTCTGTAACGCAGCGTCAATGGTAGCCGAATCCATGGTCGCCGTGCAGACAATCTATGCTGCTGCAAACGTCGTCGAACTGTTCGAGCAGAAACTTGTTGCCTTGCAAATGACTTCATTTCTCGATTCAGGGTTCGTGACGTGGCTGTACGATCCCTTGTTACCATGCGGATAAGATGTCTGTCTTCTCTGCTGTTAGTGATGGGGGTCGCTGAGATCCTGCATGACGTTCCGTATGATTGTCCTGAACCCATCGATTCCATATTCTGCTAACAGTCATGGGGTCTCGACCGACGGGAGCAGCAATATTGCGGTACGATAAACCGCAATCCCGGTAGGCTATAATCCTTCCTCGATCAAAGTCAGACACGTGCTGATAGGCATTTCTTTTTCTTACACGAGACATTACAACAACTTCCTTTGCCGAAAACAACGTTGAAACGGAAATTGAGTATGAGAAAACTGCTGTCAAATCTCTGGTTTTATACACATAGAAAATCAAATTATTTGCATATCACAGCAAGTTTTACCTGTCATGCAAATTTCACGTGTGTGGTGTGCCGCTTTCTTGGTGTAGCAATTTCAATGGACAGTAGTGTGTGTGTGTGTGTATATATATATATATATATATATATATATATATATATATATATATATATATATATATATATATATATATATATATATATACAGGGTGTCCCAAAAGAATCGCATAAGCTCTGCACAGCTAGATTCTTCTTTGGGAGTAAATAAAAACTGCCCAAAGGAACGTTCCTGAACAATGCATATTTCATGAGAAAAATATGAAAAACAAAGTATGACGTCACTTCCAGGGCAAGAAAAAAACACTTTATTGAACATATCAACAGCAGTTTATGCACAATTTAGAGCAGATGCTCAAAGTGTCCGCCGTGCATGTCGAGGCAGGCTTGAGCACGCCGTGGAATAGCTGCCATCACAACTTGCAGCATCGCGGGGTCCACCGAAGTGAAAGCAACATGCAGACGAGCAACTAAGTCCATTGGTGTTGTCCCTACGTGCGCATCCATGGCACGCGCACATGCATGAAGCGATATGCGCGGCGAACGTTTTTAACATTATCGTCTGAAAAGATATGCAAATACTGCTGTTGATATGAACAATAAAGTGCTTTTTCTTGCACCGGAAGTGACGTCATACTTTGTTTTTTCGTATTTTTCTCGTAAAATAGGCATCGTACAGGAACGCTGCTTAGGGCAGTTTTTATGTACTCCCAACGAGGAATCTAGCTGTGCAGAGCTTATGCGGTCTTTTTGGGACACCCTGTATATAAGAACAGTTTACATAGGCAAATTTTGTTTTGCGATTTCGCTCATTAGCCCTAGATGTCATCACATAATGCTGGTTTTATGTGAAAAACGCTATAGCATAGGATTAATTTCATTCATAGATTTAAATGTTTTGCATATTCCAGCTTCATATATTTTAGCCTAGAACATATCAATATTTCACTTTACAAAGCAAATTTCTTAAATTCTATAATTCTGCGATACTTAAAAAAAGTATGCTTTGCTGTAGCAAAAGAAAAGAAGTTATAAATACGTGGAGAAAGAGCAAACTCAAAACTCATAATTTATTTCTTTTCTCCAAACAATTGCATTAAAAATTTATTTGCTGTAGAAAACAGATAATAAAAAAATAAAAAAAACTCGGAGATTCTTATTTCTTGGAATCAGAGCTCTCTACACTAGTTTGACAATAGTAACTGTAATATGGAGACGTCTAAATCACATTTAACCTTAAAAGTTAGATTTAATGATGACATATATGTATATATTCTTATTAAATTTATCTCATTCTGCATTTTACATTATAAGCATTATTATTTAATATGCAATAAAAAAATTCAAAAAAATGCACATGGATTTATACTTGGTAAAAATACATTGTTTAAAGAAATTACTAAATATTAACAAACCAGACTCCATTCAAAATCTTAATTAAGATTTATTTCTGCAGTATAAAGCTGGTTCCGTCGAGCATGGATGAATCTTGAATAAAGATTCGTCATAAAAAAACATGAAAACGGTCTTTTTTCACTACTGAATGAAAAAAATTCACTGCATTTCTGGAAAATGGCGATAACTGTGTAATAAAGATTCAACGAGCAATTTTTTTCCGTAAATAGATATTTTTAAATGTAATCTTGAATTTTATTTCCATTTACCTATTTCTGTTGATAGCGGTCACTAAAAATCACCCAACTTCCTCATACTTTTAAATCACAGTCACGTGACAAAGTCAATATTTGAACTAATGTCTCTTTTTCGAAATTTCATACTATATCAAAGTTGGGACATTTGACTTTAGGAATGTTTAACACGTATACCCCATCTCAATATTGTATTTGGCAAGATTAAATACCAAACCTAATTACTCCAGAATACAAAATTAATCTCTTAATGCCTACAAATACTTATATTTAACACTGCTTTAGAATTTAAGCAATTGGGAGTACATATGGTACTTAATTTATTGCATGATTGTGTTGCGATGTATTTCTGGCTGATTATTTATACCGACCAAAATCCCTCAATGTCATTACCTCATATTTTTAAAGCACAAAGTAACAAAAAAGCCCTTTAAAGATGGTAATTCTTTCACTGTACTCTCACGAGGAAATCCACGGAACAGAACGAATGTATAACGCATGAAACAAATTATTTTAAGTATTTTTTTTCAAAAACAATATTGTAATAACATCTCAATAATAATTTCAGTTTTAAATTCACGATAACGCACTTCAGTGAAAAGCACTTTTCACAGTCTGATTAATTCCTAAAATAAAATACTAGACTTTAAGAATATTATCAATAACATTATCAATAGCATAAAAAATGGGAGAATAAACCTTCTCTTTCCTTTGTAGGATTCATTTAACAATTCTATAATCCGCTTTTGAACAGAAACCGTATCCCTGTAATCTTCTCTTTTATAACGCACCTTTCTGTAAAAGATATTGGATTCCGCTTCATTCACTGACCGACGAAATACATTGAATGAAAAACGACAGCGAAACAAAAGCCTCGCAGGATCGAAGTCTGTTGTCCTTTGGGGAGAGATTTTTACAGTCTTTAAAACTCAGCTAAATTTCATGTTGACAGCAACTTCAGGTTTAAATTTTTTGTTCACTTTAGGATTATATTGCTGTCGTTTACTTTCGTGTGTAAAATGGATTTTTTGGGAAATAATACTTGCATAGAAAAAGCAATAAAAGATATTTTAATGAAATTTCTAGAAAAAAATAAAATTTGCTTTATTTGCTATTTGTATTACTATTTTACATAGGAAAAAATATTTTATGGTCGATAGATTAAGAATCAACAGTCGCATTGAAATCCAATAATGACCAATGTTTCACTTATTATGTTTGAGTTAAAACTAATTAACATAGTTTTTTTTTGTCTACATTTAGTTAAATCGATCGATAAAGCAAACAAAAGTTTAATAAGTTCAATTCTTAATGTACTCAGCAACTTCATTTGTTTAGTTTTGATCATGATATATGCAAAATAATAACTTCTACTTCCATGGAATAAAAAAAGTACTTTAATACACATATTCAAATAACACAAAATATTGCCTTATAAGAAACGGAATATAATATTAGCAACTAGTTTCGTAATATAAAAATTAATTTTCCTACATTCCCACACAAACAATAATATATTAACATATTTATATATGATTCCCACTCCTATTCATACTTATGAGAATATGAAAAATTTCAGTTACAGTTGCGTAGAACAGCAATGAAAATAAACAAATATGATAAATAAAATGAAATAACAGCAACGTAAATACCAATGAAATTTCCTGAAAAATTGCAAAAAAGAATTTCACAATAAAACAATTAATTATTACAGGAAAATCATTAAAAAGTTTTCTTTAGTATTAACAAAACTGCATTATAATGCGTACGACATATAAAAGCTTTGTATGATGCCATTAATGATTTACTCAAATGTTAATATCGAAATAAACCCTTACTCGAACTTAATAAATTATTCCCACAAAATTCTAATTTAACACACTACACAAATTTTAAAGTAATTCCTAAAAATTTTTAATCTAAACTCATTTTATATAATATTTTTATCTTATTTCTCATATAGAATAAACTTTTAATTACAGATGCATATAAACTTACCTAAGTATGATACATTCATAGCATACTTGCATACATTTTGCATAAAATAATTTTATTTCAGAAACTAAAAATCACCAATTTTATTGTATAATTTTGCTTTCATTAGAAATAAAAGAAAATAAATATATGGAAATTAATGTAACATTGTAGTTTTAAAGACATCTTAGATTTTCTTTCAAATCATTCCATGATATATTTCTTTTTTAAATGAGTCAAATTACCCATTCACCGCGCGTTTTACACTTTTAATTTTAATTTATTACCTCATGACTCCATCACTTTTCCCCGCTTTCATAAGAAAAGTTAATTTAAAAATAATTCTTTCATTAGAAAAAAACACTTTAATGTAAACTTAAACAATTAAACTAATGCAAAACAGCACCAATTTTTTTCTTCTTTTTTTGCAATCTTCAATTGATTTCTTCAAGAATACATTGTATAATATGAATAAAATCTCTCTCTCTCAAAAAAAAGAAGTAATTGAACACTAATCCATTTTATTAGCTACATTTGCACAAGTGAAAGTAATTTAAATCACAAAACTAAAACTTAATTAACAAAACTGTATTATGTAATTAAATTAAGCATTTCACAAAATAAAGAAATGCTAGCGACATTTACTTGTTTTAAAACAACCTGTGTCATTAAATGAAGGCAGAATTTAATTAAAGTAATGGATATTAATTTCTACTATGTATGGTTTTGGCACTTATAATATCAAATTTATTTTTAAAATTTCTCAAAATTTTCCATTTATAATTTAAATGATATAATATAAAATACTTTTTTAACATTTTTATTACACAATAAAAAGCGCCATTTAATAACTTTTCAAGCTTAAAATTGAATATTACTATTAAGCAACAATCTACTTTAATGTGAGCAAAAGTAATTGATTTTATTTGATGAAATGTTTTCGAATAAAGTTAAATTTTGAATAAAATGGGATTTGGGTAAAATAAAGATTAAGAAATAATTTTTACAAAATTTAAATTATGCATAGCTTTTGGTATTAAAGAAGGAAAAAAAACATTTGAAAATAACTGATTGTAACAGTACTATGAGCGTAACACTAAAGAAAATTGCTTAAAATAGAGATAATTAGATACATTACTTATAAAATATTACAAATTTAAATTTTCTTACTAATGGTTTCAAGAAATTTTTCAAAATTAAAATGCTCTATTTCTTAGCACATGTATTAATTATTGTACCATATTAAATAAAATTTACAAGTTGCAAAATTTTTATGTAAATACATATAATATAAATACGATTATTAGGAAGACAGTCAAATAAAAAAATTATCACTGAATAATATATATATATATATATATATATATATATATATATATATATATATATATATATATATATATATATATATATGGTTATAGTTTATTTTATTTACCTTTTGAAATCTTAGACAAATGTTCTACTAACATTGAATCACTCTAAAACAACTTAAAAATTTTATTGTTTTCAGGAAATCTCATTTAATTAGTTAATTATCTAAAACATTATCATACCCAGATACTCAGATTTTAAATATGTTTTTATAACTTAGAAAGAAAATAAAACTTACAATGCGAAGAACTTTCTACGTAACAGTAAAGAACTCATATTTTAAAGTGGTAATGGTAGGCTATCAAAAAGACGGAGGAAAGCAGTCAAATAATAATCAATTTTTTTTACAAAAAAGTGTGTTCTTAAAAAAAATTATATTTAATGTATGTGATTTTTATTCTTTATTGGTTCACTGCATTATAAATACAAAGGAAAGAGGATTTCTGTTTGGGTAGAATATTTTTACGTAAGCAGGAAACAGAATATTAAGAAAATCAGTAGAGTTAAAATAGCATTATTCTATGAAGTGTATCAAATTCGCTAAATGTTATGTTTAATTTATCAGCTCGAAAATATTAAATCCGGTATATTATTGCATTTAAATTTATGGTTTGATTTGTGAATTTTAAACTTGAAATTTTGCTAAATAGACGAGTTATCATAAAATGTAAGGCTATTCGAATTTGAAACACAAAATTTTAAACTGAAATCTTAACCCTTTATTATTAATTTGATACAATTTATCAATATTAATACAGTATTGGTTAACATTAATTAATGTGTTTTTTTACCATGTATTTAGAAGATATTAATATATCTTTAACAAAAATGTTTTTTTTTAATTAATGGGCATTTAAGTTCTTACGCCTGCCTCACAGAATCATCAACAAGCGAAAATATTTATGGAATTAGTTTTAGTTTGAATAATTAATTTCTTAAAAATTCTGAGACAATAATTTATATATTAAATTTAATTATAATTTTCAACGATATGTAATAGTTATATAATAATCAAACACATCTTATTATAAAAAATATATGAATTCTATCAAACTTTATAATTAAAATCAAAATATTCATTAAAAATATAATTTCGTATTTCTAATGAAGAACTTGAAACATTGCTCCCAAAAGAACAAAGATTAATAAATATTTAAAACACACAAATGGGCCCTTCCAGTTATATCACTTTACTAACTTGTTGTTGTGTTGTGCCACCTAGGCTGGCATTATGAGGTGCGCTGCTCCACTTTTCCAACTAAACCTTATTTAGGTATGGAGTCCTAGTTCCTCAGTACACATATACCATAGAAACCACTTTATAAAGAAGACAACCATTCACACAAAGAAAGGATAAAGACAGGATATACAGACAGAGAGACAAAGTACGTCTATGCACGAACTGGAACTCGAACCCAGGAACTCCCTATCCGCAGTCAGACACTCTGACCACTAGACAGGATGGGTGGCTCTTTATTCACTTAACAAAAGTATTCACATGAAAGTGACCTTATTATGTAAGTGATTAAATTTATCCTAATTCAAATAATTTTTAGAATTTAAAAACTTGTTATTTGATAGAAAAAAACACGATCTTAATTTTCAAAGTGTAAAACTGTATCATCTTGCAAACATTTTATAGTATGGAGGCAGTAATTAGACTTTGTAAAAAAGACTTTATTATTCAATTTTAAAAGCGAATATAAGAAATTTCAAAAAGAGTTTATAATATTCCAGCAATTATGTGCTTTCATTACACAAATTTATATATGCGAAATACTCTCTTCTTTAACACACAATATTCATTTTCTACCTTCCAATTTCAATTTTTCCCCCTATTTCTTAATTACTCCAGAATGATTAGACTTTTCCTCCCTCTACAGGGTTATTCTCTCTACCAGGGTATAAAATAAGTAGTTATGATTATGAACTGTGGATGCAGCGTCCTGTTTTGCGGATCGTGCCATTTCGGCTAGGTCACCATTCATTAGCTCAATTCCATTGTCAGCGCGTTCGAGGCATTTCCGACGCATCCAGACGTCCGGCACCGGACCACCACCATAAATTATCTGCTGTTTAGAGACAGGCCACCAAGAACGTGGCCATTGTCTCGCAGGAGCAGGAGACGCCGTGTCCCACCAATTACTGCTTGCCCCGCGCTTTGAATCCACCCGCAAGGGAACTAATGGAACCTTAATCGTCCTCTCAGACTGAAATACCGACCACCCTAAACCCCATTTGCTCGAAAAGGAACTCAGTCAATGGCAAGAATAAGGCTCTTCGAAAAGCTCTCTTGTTTACCGAAGGATTAATAGTTTATAGTGCTGGCAACAGCAAACAGTTTCGCGACTAATCATTCCGTTTCAGAGCGATACTAATGTATAATGCTATTGTTTTGACTCAAATCAAACGGCTTTGTTCGATTGTTTCGAATATTGCTTCTTAAGAAATATTTAATAGCTCTATAAATGCTTTTCGCTTTGAGTTTAATTTAGTGTAAAATACGGCAGTTAAGCAACTTTAATTTATTTCAATTCAAAATTACTTAGAAATGCTGCAGCATCAAAAATACAAGGTGACCACAAATGATTTATCGGTGTTTGGAGGAGTAAACTTCGCAAAGAAAAAAAATAAACAATTTGTAATATCAGGAGATACTTTTAGCTGCATGAATAATATATGACAACAAATGCTTTTGGTTGATTAGTCATCACTTACTAAACTTATATTTCTGTCATTAGGAATATAATAATAAAACTGACCATGGTATATATAAAATTCTGAAATATGTTCTTTTCTTTGATCATTGGCATTAAAGATTAAGCATTGTATATTTAGAGCAAAAAGGAGGGAAAAAAACAAAGAAATACCTTGTATTCTTTGTAAATATCCTGCATAAAAGCATCCCATATAGTCACATATATCTTACTGATGTGTGTGAGATAAAAGACTGTGTGTCTTTTTGTCAAAAAGTTTCACACACTCACATATACATACATATATATATATATATATATATATATATATATATATATATATATATATATATATATATATATATATATATATATATATATATATATATTTCATAAAATTATCTTTTGAAACCTTCATATTGCTCTCAGATATTTTAAATAAAAGGAAGATTTTTATGGGGAGATGAGACTAGTACAGACAATATTTTATTTTGAAGTTGGAAAATTCCTTTCTTCACAATTCTTTCTGTATGGCCTTACAATTAAAAGATTAAGAATTACTTCAATCAATTTTTTATTTTCTATATTTCCTACTCAAAATAATAATAAATAGTAAACATTGAAATAACATCTTAAAAAATAAATGAGTGAAAACAAGAGTAAATCTATTACGAGCTTAGAAAACAAGTAAAATGATAAAGAAGGTGATTAAATATAGTAAAAATAAATTTCCTTAAATTCTAGTATCTTAATTTGATAACCATCCGAAGAGACACGTTAACCTTAAGCTAAAAGAGGAAATTATTCCCTCCTTTTCTCCATTACACCAGAGAGTAATTCCCCGAATAGGGAAAACGCTCAGAAGTTCTCCACTGCATCTGCCTCGGAAATGAGAAATTCATGATTTATCCTGGTAATTACGAAGTGTGGGGAAGAATGCGGATTAAGAGTTTGTTTGAAACTGTCGCTTTATCCTGGGTTGTCTTCATTTCTTACAAAATTTATCTGCGATTGCTTCCTTTTGAGCTGTGACAAACCTATTCTTCCAATTCACGAAACTATAACTCATTCATAAAGATAGACTGTTAAATATTACCAATAATAAAGCATAAGGAAACTCATTAGTTAAAATAAATGAAATACCAAAATACCAATGGTACCCTTGTAAGAAAAGTGATCACTTTCTTTCTATATTCCGAGATAAAAAGTCTATAATTGACTCAAGTGAAAATCAACTATTTCCATTGAAGTAAGGAGAAAGTTTCAAGATGTTTTGACTTCGTCAATTGGTTGATTATGTTTTAAAATTAAAAGGCAGTTAGCTGTGTGTTAACAAATTTGATCATCAGCAATAAGAATTATACTATTGGCTAGGAAAATTATAATATTTGCTTACATATCGTGGATATTTTCAAACATTTGCATTTTATATGATAGTGATATAATTATTAGACACTAATGATTGATTTCAGCAAAAATAGTTTTTCCCAAATTAGATTTTTACATCTATCGTATGCTATGACGCAAAATTTAACATTATGGTGCGAAAGAAATTGCTGTTCTTTATTCAACAGCTTTTAAGTTGGAATCCACACTTAGATACTTGTAGTTGACAATGTTAAAATTTAAACCTCTCTTGAATTAACCTTCATATTCAAAAAAGTAATCACAAACCAACAAGCAAAATAACCTAAATTGTTGTATGAATTCGTTCTATCCATATCTCCCCTTTTTATATTTCAAATATGTCAATGTAAATATAATTTAACAATGTATGAAATCATCATGGGAAGTATAACACGTTGGAAGATCTAGATGACTGTAAAAAATATAATTAGTTGCAATAACAGCATAGATATTGTAATCATTTTGGTGTGTTTTAAAAAATATCGGGATTAAAATTTGTCGCCAAATAATTAATTAATAAAAAATAATGGTAAATTTAAAATGTCACCAAAGTTGACATAATATTACGCATAAACTACGGTAGCCAAAATTGAATGCGGTTAAATATCCTTAGAGTTTCTTATCTTTCTGACATTATAAAAACAAATCTAAGTTACCAAAAATGGAAAAAAAAACAGCATAATCCGCTAAGAAATCCTACAAATTAAAAAAATGTGCCAAAAAAGGTATATACGGCATTAGTGTCAAATTAACAATTATATTTTAAATTTTGGATACTTCATAGTTTAACATTCCGCTTAAAATCAACCATGATCCAATGTAGTTAGAAATAACAAAACTGTATTTTTATTAATAACTTAGATATATTTAAAACTAAATGTAAATTCATTTTTATCGAAAACAATTTTATGCTTTGCACCATCGATATATTAAGATAAACACATGAATCATAGAAAAATTTATTCTAACAGAAAAAATAAGTTTGTTCCACATTTATTGTAAATACTGCTTAATAATAATTACTTCTTCAAATTACTCTTTTGCAATAACACTGTTGCAAACTCCAAAATTTCACCCTAGATTATCATTATATATTATTACACAAACACACAAGCATTTACGCTCTATATCTAAAGAATTCAAGTATTTAAATTCATTTTAAATTATGTAAATAAGAATTGGTGAAATTACTCTATGAGCTTATGAATCGATAAAATATCTATTCCCATATAAAACAATTATGATAATAAATAATTATTTTATAATTAATAATAAAATAGTTAAATATTATATATTCCCAAATAAGTAATAACAAAATGCCGGAACTACCTAGGTTTAATTATTTTATTACTCTTTAAAATTTCTCACCAAAAAGATGAGTATTCAATAGAAAATGCATATAAAATTATTATCGAAAAGGTGAAAGGAAAAAAAGAACACTCATACTGCCAAAGTTAATTTTGAAAATGACATAGGTAAATTTTAAAAAAGACTCAGCAATAAAATACATTTAATAAAAAAATTTAAACTCTTTATAATTTCGGATTAAAATAAAAATTATTTGAAAATAAAGAATGAGTAAGGAAATTATAGAGAAAATGAATCATGAATATTCGCAAGCAAATTCACTCATCATAAATATCACTGAGCAAATATTTTTGGATATTTTTTCGCATAGTTAAAAAATAGTAATCTTTAATGACGTAATTAATGCAACGGAAAATAAATATTAGTTTTTTTCCAAAAATAATAATGTAGTTTTTCAGTAACTATGAATTCTAGCAAAAAAATTTTTTAAAAAGTCCACTTTTATGAACTTGTTAGTTGAATATTCAATCTGTAATGAACTCACTTAGTTATCAAATAACTTTTAACTAGCATTGCTGATGAATGTCTTCCAAGAAAAATAAACAATTTAAAAATCCAATTAAAAATTTAAATATTTACTTAAATGATGAATAAAATTTACAAAAAGCAAAAGTAAATTTGCTTTTTGTAAATTTTATTCATCATTTAAGTAAATATTTAAATTTTTAAAATTTGATTAAATATTAGAAACAAAACGTTATATATGATAAAAAAACTCAATCAAATAAATGGTGCCAAAAATCTAAAACAAAATCCAGTTTTATTTTATAAACAAACGTGTAGAAGATTCACAAATATCCGAATTCCTTCTTCATTAGTGTGATGTAAAAGTCCAAAAATGAGCTAAAAATACAACCGGGTACACCTTGATTTTTTGGCGATATTTTAAACCAAGATAGGGGCCAAGATGTGACTAACAAGATGGCCACTATACAGTAACTAAACTAAGATGAATTAAATTCTATTGCCAAATTTTTGCCAAACCAAGGGTTATCCTTCTACACCGAAAGCAAAATATGAGTATACTAACTCCGGTACCATCCTCGTCATTTGACCACAATTCAAAATTGCGAGAAGTTTGACTGTACTTAATGACTTCAAACATCAAAAATAGTTATCCAGAAACAAAACGCAATACAACAAATATTAGCAAATGTTTTGCGTCTTCATAAAAAAAATTATAGCTTTCGAAAATTACAGTGGCTCATTCAAATAAGCATTCGTAATTTTCAATTAAGATAATGCATTGAATTTTGTGCAATAAATGTATATTATTTGAAAGCTTGAATTTATACGACATCAAATCAAACAATCGAATGTCCAAAAACCCACCATTAAAATTCATTTATTGCTTAGAATATCTTTTATGGTTCTCGCATACATTTCCGAGTTCTTATAACTCCTGAGATTTTATAGTGTTTGCTTTATATCTTTCTCCTTTTCTATTTTCGCAATTTAAAGCACCAGCAGCTGTTTAAATATTTTGATAAGTGATGAAACTCGCTTTATATTTGAACAAGATAAACCTTTAAAAAATTTCAATAACCTAAAAGATAACTCTTTTTGAAAGTTAAAAAAAAATAACCTAAAAAAGAAAAAAATGAGAAATAATACCGTTATACGACCCTTTTCACTTTCATCATTTGCTTTAATTCAGAAATAGAAATGAGATTTAGAGTTCTATAAAGAATTCCTCGAGTTTAACTTTACTTTGTAATTTAGATATATTTTCTATAAATTTTTGGTCGGCAATATAGTTTTATTTCTATATGAAATTATAGATCCAATAAGATACATTAGAATATGGTATGCAGCTAAAAATATTTTGCATAGTGCTTCATATACAGTGCTTAATTTCAAAAAAGTAATAATTAAAAAACTTGCTAACACAACTTTCAGCATTTTTATAAATTTGAACATGATAAAAATATCATAAAAAATATCCATTTGGATTTTTATGCATTATGTCCTTGCAAAAACGAATAAAAGTGTATTTTATTCTTCAATTTTTACAAGAAAAGCTAATTATCTAGTACAAGGCCTTTTCACACTACCATGTAAGTAATCAAGCATCTCTAGAAAAGTAATTATTCATCACTTAATTACACGCATTAAGACCAACATTAAGCAGAATTAAGAAAATGTAATATAAAAATGACAACATCATTGAAGGAGGTGAACACTTTAACATTAAAACATAAATAGATTTCAGTCGTTACCTGTATTTTATTCCGATAAATAATATTGAAAATGGATTAGATTTTGTTGATGCTACTACGCGAATTGTACTCAAATAAAACAGTGGCTCAATATAAAAAAATCATTTAAAAATCTGGAAAAGTGTATTAAACTGAATTTACTTCGTAAGAAATAGCTAAAATATTATTAATATTTACATATCACTCAACTATATTAACAGTGAAAATGTGTTTGACACAAAAAATAATATATACTATCATATATTATAGACGTAACTAAAAAAAGGATTTCAATAAAAATTGTAAGCAATTTTATAATACCTAATCATTTGCAATGAAAAAAATAATTATTCGGTATTAGTAAATCAAAAATATTTTATATTTAATTTTTTCTAATGATTTTGCAGTTATGAGTATATTTCAAAATAATTGAGATACATGAGCAAAAAATCACGTAAATTATTGATTGCAAACTACAACAGTCCGAAAAATAGTAAACTATATTAAAAATGCAAATATGTTTTTCTTTTTTGTGGAGCAATAAACCAAATAATGTGTAATAAAATAAAAAAAGATTTCGTAAAAGTAATAAATAATAATATCGATTTGCCACAGCAGATTCAATACAAATGAAAGGGAGTTAGGGTTACAAATTATATTGTAAAACTCTTGAAAATTACAAAATACAACAAATTTTGAAGGTAATTTGTTTCGTAAATTTATGAATAAATAATTTTTAACCTCTCATGCACTTAATATTCTTGTTTAAAAATTTACTGCTCATTTTTTAAAAAAATTGATAAAATATCGCATATTTAGTAAATAATTCTAAATTTTAAATATATATAAAAAATTTACTTATTTTTTTATTTTGAATTAAAATATTTATTCTTTGTTTAAATTTTTGCTTCAATTTAATGAACTAATCTGATGTCCTCTTTTCTTATATATTATAATAAATAAAAATTTACGTTCATGATAATTACCTAAAAACTTCAAAATAATAATTTCCGGAGAAATTCACTAAAATACAAATTTACTTTATTTGTGAAAAGTCAGTTTAATTAACTGATTATAAACTTGTATATCAGTGCAACTTAGCTATTTCAGTATTTATTATTTTAAATACATTTTCTTGTTAAAAAGAATACATATACACAAACTAAATAAATCTAACTTATAAATAAACTCATGAAGAGATCAATCATTTAACTAATAATAAAGATTTATGATTGAAATACACTCTGTCCATAAATTAAGGATAATTCAGAATCACTCAGAAAAAAAATTGAACTCTAAAATAAAAAATTTCACATGTAGAATTATCACACACATCCTGAAAAATAATATGCAAACTACAAGAAAGCACCAGATGGCGCCGATAATACGTCACTATGACGGAGTGTAAGAGAGGGGTAAATAAGGAATGGTTGCAAAGAAGTAAAATTGTCATATATATGATAATCAGACGTAAACAAAAACATTTCCAGGAACGGTAGTTCATTCGTGTATATTTTATGCTACAATCTTACTCAAGCTTCTCAAAGATCATCACCAACGGAGATAGTGACTTGTGTAAGTAGAAGTCCCCGGATACCTTACGGTGCCAACTCAAGGGGCAAATTTTCTTGTGATTTGACTTGGACTGCATGGACTCTTCGGAGTCCACCGGACAGATGGAGGTTTCACCTCCAAACCCTCCCCCTCAGGCTACGGACTTAAGTTCAATGATCCAAAACATTTACAGTCTTAAAAATAAATATCCCACCATGGTTAGGGCCATGCATGACTCTGGAATCGGGGTGAGGGCCATCAGCAATAAAATTAGACTAACTTCCGAATATATTCAGAAGATTAGTAATGAGGAACTTACGGACAGTGAAATAGAACTACTGCGAATACACAGCATTGAGCTGACGAAATTAACTGAGCTCCTTGCGAGTTACCAAAAGGAGAAAACCTCGAAAAATAGGGACACTCCAAAAACTAATGTAAATGTGCCAACGCCATTCTCTGTTACAACTTAATCGATTTGAAGTCCTAAGCGACTGCGATGACGTCGGAATTGTATCAGAACATGAAGACTACCCGGAACTTAGCCAAACTGTTAAAACCTTAAAACCTAAGTTAGCCATCAAAAGAAAAATTGAGGAAAAAATTAATGTCTCTAACAAAAAATTTAATGAAGACACAGATAATAACAATGAAATGAGTGATGCTCAAAACTTCCAACCAGCCAAAAATAACACTAAAATACCACAAATAGTGATAAAAGATCAAACAATTAATTGGAAAAATCTATATGAACTCTTCAAATAAAAAAATATATCAGGTTACAAAGGAAAAATGATGGGAACTGAAATCCTAGCATTAAAAGTGGACAATGCCGAAACACATAGAAAAGTCACCTCAGCTTTAGACGAAATAAAAACCACCTACCATACTTTTGTCCTCCCAGAAGACAAGAATCTAAAAATAGTCATACGCAACCTTCCGCCATACTATAATGCAGAAGAAATAACTCAAGAATTAATCCAAGAGGGGTTTCAAATTATCAATGTTATCCAGATGACCAAAAAAGTTGACGGGAACAAAATCAACTTACCTCTATATATTGTTACTCTCCCTAAAAATGACAAGTCAAAAGAAATTTGCAATATGTCTCACATATTTAACCTAGCGGTTAAAATAGAAACATACAAGGGAAGAAAAGGAGTAACGCAGTGCTTTAGATGCCAAGGCTTCTTTCATGCACAAACCTCATGTCACCACAATTTCAAGTGTGTGAAATGTGTAGGGGACCATCACCATTCAAATTGTCCTAAGCCGACTACCACACCTGCGAAATGCGCCAACTGTGGCGAAGCCCATCCTGCTAGTTTCAGGGGATGTAATAAATTCCCCAAAATAAAAGGAAAACAAAATCTAAATGCATATATAAAAAGTACAATTGTATCCAGTTCAAACCCCAAACTAACATACGCAAATGTACTGGTTCAAGAAAACGACATAATAGTTAAAACAAAGGAATCAATAAATGAAGCAAAATCAATTGCAAATGAGCTAAAATTACTAGTAAAATATATGAAAAATTCAGGAATCCTAGAATTAACTGCTCAATTGAAAAATTTTAACGAGGCCATGGAGGCCCAACAAAATGGAACAATAACAGTAAATAATGAGTAACAACCAACAAAGCTTTAGCCCAATCACAGTGGCCACTTGGAATGCACAAAGCATTAAACCAAAGACTCAAGAACTCATAAACTTCCTGGATCAATATAACATTGACATAATCTTACTCACAGAGACGCATCTAACGCCTGCGATCAAATTCAACATACCAAATTACAACGCATATAGAACTGATAGAGCTCACCACAAAGGAGGTGGGACAGCCATAGCAATTAAAAGATCATTAAACTCAACGATTTACAGCAACAATAACAATAATGGTTATGAAGAAACTTCTATAATTGTCACCTTTAAACCCAAAATAAATATCAAATTTTACGAGCATTTATAATAGACCTCAGCACATACTAACTTCACAGAACGTTATTGATATATTTTCAACCAATTTCCCAACCATCATAGGTGGAGATCTAAATAGTAAAAATATACACTGGGGATGTAAAATTACTAATCAAAATGGAACCACAATATTAAACGCAGCACAAAACTATAACTATACAATAGTAGCACCAATAGAACCAACGCATTTTGACTATAGAAATAAAGGAGATATATTAGACATCTTTCTAAACAATAGCCAAATACCACTTTCAGCTAATACATTAAATGAACTATCCTCAGACCACCTCCCAGTTATTGGATGTCTCTGGGAATAAATAAAATAATTGAACAAAAATATCTCTACAGAACAAACTGGCAACTATACTACAACATTCTACAGGATCAATACTGGAACAACAATGAAGAAAACCATCAAACACATATAAATATGCAAAATAAAATCTCGGAGGATATAAGAATATTCACTGAAAACATAGTAAATGCAAAAAATACAGCAACCATAACAGTGAAATATCATAAAAATTATCTAAGGCTTCCCAGCAATGTAAGAGAAATAATAAAAGAAAGAAACAGAACTAGAAGAAGATATCAAAAAACCCTAAACCCTCACTACAAAACTCAAGTGAATAAATTGAATAAACAAATTAAAAAACTTTGTGACGAAATCAGAAATGAAAACTGGAAACAAAAAGTCGAAAAACTGACAACAGAAAACAACTCTATTTGGACTTTTGCCAGGCAACTTAAAAGGAAGAAAACACAAAATAACAGGCTTCAAGGTCAAAACGGTCATGTTTACTCAAATGAAGAAAAACTTGAAATTTTCTCAAACTCGTTATACAGCCAATTTAATCCAAATCCGGATACAAACAATACTTTTACTAAAATAGTTGAACAAAACGTGGACTATTTTATAAATAATAATCAACCAAAAGCAACAATAAATCCTACAGACGTAGAAGAGTTAATAGAAATTGTTAAGAAGCTAAAAACCAAAAAGGCACCAGGAGGAGATAAAATCTCCAACTCTATGATAAAATACTTACCAAAAGATTATCTATCAAAACTCGTAAATATTTTTAATGACTGTCTAAAATACTGCTACTTCCCTACAATCTGGAAAATTGCTGACATAATATTATTTCCCAAACCAGGCAAAGATCCCAGAAAAGCAGAAAATTATAGACCTATAAGCTTACTACCCACAATAGGCAAAATATTTGAAAAAATTATTTATAACAGAATCAAACCCTACTTTCACTTGCTACCAAATCAACAGTATGGATTCAGGAAAAATCTATCGACGGTTAAACAACTTACTAGAATAATAGAAATTATTGGTGACAATCTACACAAAAATTTATACACTGCCATGGTAATGCTCGACGTATCAAAAGCGTTTGATAGAGTTTGGCACAAAGGACTTATTCAAAAATTAATCAATATCAATATGGACTCAGATATCATCTTGCTACTAAATTCATACTTAACAGATAGATATTTTCAAGTCACGCAAAATAACCAAAAATCACTAACGCGAAAAATAAATGCTGGAGTACCCCAGGGAAGCATCCTTGGGCCGATACTATACCTATTCTTCACATATGACTTCCCCATGGATGAAACAACGAAAATTGCTTTTTACGCTGATGACACGGCCATTTTGGCTGAATCAAGTAACCCTAATTATGCAATACAAAAACTACAATCTTCGCTCTATAATATAGAAAACTGGTGCAACTATTGGAGAATTAAAATAAATGCAGAAAAATCTCAACTGATTCTGTTTAAAAGAAATAGGAGAAATAAATTCAAACATCGGAATAAAAATGGACTAATCTTATTTGGCAGAGAAATACCAAAAGTATACTCTGCTAAATATCTGGGAATTACATTAACGAGTGACTTGAAATGGACAAAACATATAAACAATGTGATCACTAAGGCCACACAAGCTTATGGGTGTTTAAAAGCAATTATAGGTGAAAAATCAAACCTTTCGCTCAAATTTAAAAGACTTCTATACATTTCAATGATAAGACCAATTATAACATATGCATCCCCAGTATGGAACTTTAACAACAAAATGGACAAAAGGAAAATTAATAGTTTTCAGTACAAGATATTAAGAAAAATTACAAACGCCCCATACTTTATCAGAAATAAAAATATAGCTAAAGATTTAAAAATAGACGATCTAGCCGAACATATAAGAAAATTAAATAATAAATTTTATGAAAAAGCTCAGAACTGCGAAGCAGCAAACTTCAACGAAATTTTTAAATATCAATATCTTGCGGAAGACTGCAAATATAGACCAATAGCGAGATATTTTCTTAAGGAAAGAGATAAATGTAAATAGTGTATATAGTGTATATATTTTCATCTACTTGTATTATTAACCGGAATTATTTATCTCAGATTTTCTCATTTTGAACTCTAAATATTATCATGCAAACTTGTATCTATGTTCTCTTTCTACATTGAAAATTCTCATTTCTGGTAACCACGCCCAGTTATGAAACACTCATAGCTGATTGGCTATTACACGCAGTCAGGCTAGCGCTCTCCGTGAGTAAAGACATGTTTTTTCTCCTCTTGGAGCTACTACAGATGAAGAAGTAAAGTGCCTGCTACGCAGGCCGACACTTCGTAAAACATATTAGATCCAAGATCCAAGAAGTAAAATTGTTCTTAAGTGCTTTACAAGCTTTTCAATGCAATAACCGCATAATTGTGGCACAAGGAAAGCATTTCGATGATGTTTTACGTGGTAGAATTATCGGCCGTCTGGAATGTGGATGTACCCAGCTGGAAGTATCCGAGGAACTTGGAATCGCCCAGAGTGTCATCTCCAGGCTTTGGCAACGGTTCCAAGATGATGGTAATGTGAGTAGACGTTACAGCACAGGTCGCCCCCGAGTTACAACGCCGAATGAGGACCGGTATTTGGCAGTTACTGCCAAAAGAAACAGACGGAGCACAGCATCAGACCTGTCTCGTCAGCTCTCTTCAGCTACCGGTACGACAGTTTCAAGGCAGACCGTGTACAGACGCTTAGGGCACATTGGTTTATATGCTCATAGGCCTGTCAGATGTGTTCCACTTACCGCAACTCACTGTCGCCTGCGGTTAGCCTGGAGTAGAGAGCATGCATTGTGGACACCGCAACAGTGGTCTTGTGTGATGTTTTCCGACGAGTCCAGGTTTAGCTTTCAGTCTGATTCTCGCCGGACTTTCATATGGAGAGGGCCAGGTACCCGTTACCACCAAGAGAACACCATTGAACGACACCGTTACGGTGGTGCAGGATTGCTCGTTTGGGGAGGAATTATTCTGGGTTCCAGAACTATTCTGCATGTTCAGAATGTAACCATGACAGGCCACATCTATCGGGATGTCATTCTGCAACAACATGTACGTTTGTTTTGGGAAGCCATGGGTGCAGAATTTCTGTTTAAGGGTAACAACGTTTGTCCTCACCGTGCAAACATTGTAGACGAATGCCTTCAATCGGAGGATATCACCCGTATGAACTGGCCAGCAAATTCACCGGATTTGAATCCAATAGAGCATGTACGGGACATGCTGGGCAGCCGAAATGCAGCCCGTCAACACCCTCCCACATGTCTACTGGAACTTTAGAATGCATTGCTTGGTGTGAGTGGTGTAATATTTCCCAAGATCAGATCGATAATTTTTTACTCAGCATGACCTAGGCGTTGTACTTTATCTAGGCGTTGTATTGCATCGTTTGGGGGGCATACTATGTATTAACCATCATACCAACCATGTTATATTGGTTTTTGTAAATAGGTTCTTTTTTTAAATTTGCTCCAGGGAGTAAAAATGGCAATTTTTGTTAATGATGTCAAAAAAATAGCATCTTTTTTGCTCTTTACCTTTTGTTTAATAAATAGACATTACAAATAAGTCACATTTGTTTCGCTTCTGTCTCTTTCTTTGCCTGAACTTTCATTATCCTTAATTTATGGACACAAGTGTATATTACATATACCCTTTTTCAAAATGCACAAAATTAATTTATTTTAAAATTTTTATTGTTAAAGGATCTACTTTTAACTTGTTGAGCCAAAGATTTTATTGTAATATTATTTATTTCATTTCACTTATGTGTAAATAAAATAAAACTATATTACAAATAATTAATTAACAAAGTAAAATATTGTTTTTGTTTTAATTTATTTTGTAATAAAATAAAAACAATTATTCAAATAAATTTAAAAAAAAAACTATTTTCATTAGTTTTTAAAACAATTTGTTAAAATTTACTTTTGTTTTTCAAATAAAATATCAGTAAATTTCCACTTTATTTTATTAAAAACTAATGAATGAAAAATTTTACTTATACGTTTAATTAAAAAAAAAAAAAAAAAAAAAACTACAGAAAATGTTTTTAGTCTACAAATTTCAAAAATAAATGTGTGTGAATCTCTTTATGCAGAGCAAATATTTCCTTCAATATTTTTTAAATTATGTGTACGTAAACGTGAAAAATAAAAGAAATCTAATTCTATCTTCGTTGTATAAGAGAGCCAATATTTATGATAAAACTATATTGGAATTGAAAAAGTACTTGAATACTAAAATGATGATTTCTTTCTTTTAAATTCAAATATGCGTGAAACGAAACCAGCATTATAAACATGAGATGCCAATCATTTCTTTTGGTTGATTAAGCGTTGTCTCAACTCAAAATATATATTAGGCGAAAAATATACAGGAGGATCAAACAGCTCCAGACCAAAAGCAGAATTCATTTTTCCTTCACCTCAAAAACGCATAAAAAAAGAACTAGCCAGCACTGAAATTTGACAGCTGAGTTCCTTTTTCTCAGTGGCACCCCCCATGCACCCCTTTGTCTTTCCTAGGTGAGTGATAACCTTCCAACATGTGGAAACGATACGAAAAATAAAAAGAATAAAATAAAGCAAAATAAAAAAAAGGAAATTCTTCGAGTCCTCACGAACAATGTCCCCAAAGTGAATGAGTTTTTTTCCCCCTAGGAAATATTCGGTTGGAGGGAATCGATAGCAAGATATCGATTATCATATTTTGAGTTGATATCCCAACACGGGATGTCATCGATCTTGATTAGGGATGTGTGTCCCGTGAGAAGACTTCTTTCTTTGTGGCACACGGAAAGAAAGGATTCCCATTGGAAAACGACACTTGATACAGCTGTGTGTTCCAAACTAATGAGAAGGGGGTGGGGAATGCTTCTCTGTATACGCTTTCCATAAATTTAAGGCGGATCCCGTTTCGACGTGCATGAGAATTTTTTTGTACTCTCTCCTCATGTATAATATAGAAAATGAAGAATTAGACAGCTTTTAAGAAAGCAAATAGAGACATTCGATACACAAAATATGCTAACAAAAATTCTGAGACTTTAACGGCCACTTTAGCAGTAAAAATATTTTAGATTAACAAAATTTCAAGTATTATCTGCCGCTATTGTGCAAAAAATAAACACATAGTTACTGAACATTAATAATACAAAAGCGAAAAATGTAATGAGAAACATTTAAATAAATATGAAAAAATATTTCAGTAAGAAATTCTTAATATTGTATTATATTATTAAATATATATAGTTAGTGCTTTATATCTAAACATACACTAAATACCGACTGCCTAATACTAGTATTAGTTATTGTGAAATCTATAAGCTATAATTTCATAAATTCTATTCCCAGTATATTTATAGATTTACTTTCTAAGCACTTTATAAAAATGATAATTTGATGGAAATGTTTCTGAATATATTTTTTCATAAAATAAACAACAGATACTCAACATGTATCAATGTTAATTATCAGTATCAATGTTAATAACAGTTACTTAACGTGAATCAATGCTAAGTATCTGTTGTAAAATTCAAAATGATTTGAAATTGTACATAAGATTTTTAATTGCTAATACAAGGAAATCAGTTTTCTTATCAAAAAAAATGATACGTTGTGTGAAAAAGTTATATATCAGTATCAATGTTAATAAAAGATACTTAAGGTGTATCAATGTTAATAACAGATACTTAACAAGTATCAGTGTTAATAACAGATACTCAACATGTATCAATATTAAGTATCTGTTGTAAAATTCAACATGATCTGAAACTGTACATAAGATTTTTAATAGCTAATACAAGGAGATCGGCGCTCTTATTAAAAGAAAATGATACGTTGTAAGTTATATTTTAAGTAATGATAAGTTATATTTTAAACTTATATAATTTAATTATTTCTTCTGAAATTACTTTTTGCCTTGTCATCATGTAAACTGCTAAATTAATAACGATAAACGATTTTATATCAATAGAAATGTTTAAATTTATCTCGAGTTGAAATAAGAGTATGAATTCTTAAGACATAGATATTTTTTCATGCAACAGGAAGAGTGTACAAGCGTATGATCGCGATTGTTTCCTCTTTACTGTCAATAATTGAGGTGGATCAGTCATGATATGGGTAGCCGTGTCGGGGCTACCCACTGCTGGACCAATTGTAATCCTGAAAGGAGAATTATAGATAAATTTTAGCTAATTATGTCTACCTTATGGTGCAAACTTTGTCACCTTATCAAGGGGGAATTTTTCAGGGTGATAATACTCTATCCATGCAGAGGAATTTGTCCAATCAAGGTTTAACAAGCACGAGGAAGAAGTTAAACATCGACTTTGACTCACACAGTTACCCAACATCAAAATAATTGAAGAGTTATTATCTATATCCCTCATCGGCATTTATGTCAAAACGTTCACAAGATCTCCATGAAGAATGATACAATATTGCTCTAAACACTATTCAGCACATGTAGCATTTTCTATGCTAATTCAATGTGTCTTGCATGCCAAGGGAATCCCAAATCTTACTCTTATAAAGTATTCTTTATAAATCTAAGGAGTTTCCATTGTTTTCATAACTACCTTTATAATAATAACTGGAAAGGGAGATAAGAAATATTTCACTGAATAATTATATCTAATTCTGCTCATATTTTTCTTAAATATTTTTGAGCAGACAATAGTAATAATGAAACTTTTGTTATATATTTAGTCACAATAAAACTATATAGTTTTTATTTACTGGAGTTACTCTCTGATAAAAGAATACTTTATTTAAGCAAGACGTTTATTTTTCATTCAATAAAACAAATTGG
The DNA here is from genome assembly GCA_037975125.1 of Latrodectus hesperus. Classification (NCBI taxonomy): domain Eukaryota; kingdom Metazoa; phylum Arthropoda; class Arachnida; order Araneae; family Theridiidae; genus Latrodectus; species Latrodectus hesperus. The sequence goes on from CM075862.1 coordinate 34,671,685, forward strand.
TGGAAATTCAAATGAAAAAAAAATTACTTAAATGAAATGCCCTAAATTCTCTAGCTTTAATCTGCAATGACTTAATTACGTCTGAAAAAATCGATGCACCTCATTGATCTGAATTACTTCTGGTTTCAGATTGACGCGAAAACCTTTTCACAAAGTTATGTGCATAAAAATAAGCTTTACTCTATGAAGTTGAGTTTCAATCACTGAAATTTAAATAGCTTCAAATCTTGATCGTGTACCAACAGAACTTTTGAAGTTTTGTGGACATTAGGCAATTTAAGATATCATTTTGTCCATATAGAATGATGAAAAATCCCATCAAATGGAACTCTTGGCATATCATGCCCAATGTTTTTTAAAAAGAGACCCAATTTGTTGCTCCAGTTATAGAGCAATTAGTCTATTGAAAAAATATTTATAAAGTTATTTCAATTATCCTTTTCAACAGAATATCGCCTTGAGCTAATGATATATTGGTGACTATCAATATGAATTCAGGAAAGAGAAATTCACATCTGAACAGATCTTCAATTTGAGCCAATTTCTTGAAAAATCCAGAGAGTCTGGTTTTGTAGCTCTTATTGACTTAAAAACGGCCTATGATTGTGTTGATCGTGATTGTTTTACTTGTAGCTCTTGCTGATATGGGCATCCCTAGTAAACTTTTAATGCTAATTAAAGCCTCTTTGACTAACACAGTTTCTTTTGTAAAATAATGCGGCTGTTTGACAGAGCATTTTGAAATAAAAAAATGGTATGAGAAAAGGAGATGTTCTTGCTTGCCAGCTTTTTAATCTTCCTCTCCTTGCTTATGGTGTGCCTTCTTGTTTATGCTTAAAACAGTGCAACTCTTTGCTTATGCAGATGATATCTTGATCATCACACGTACTAGGAATGATGTGCTAAAGGCATGTTTCCCTTAAAAAATCAGCAGAAAATCCATCTTCCTATTAATGAAAGTAAAATTAAACACAGTCTAATTACTAAATATCCAGTGACTTTTAAATTTTCAGAGACTGATGGTTATAAATTTGAAGTGGTTAATAATATTTTTTATGTTTAGACTGAAATATCAAAACTCAAATTGAGGTGGGCATTGAGATTAAAAGACGAACTTTGGCAACTAATCGATGTCTTTATGACTTACGTAATTTTTTAAAACAAGTAAAAAGTTCTGAGAATTATCTATAATGCGGCGAATGAAAATGAAATGTGGAGACGTCAACATAATTTTGAACTATACAAATTATTTATAGTTATTGATATCGTCAAATTCATTAAGAGTAGTCGTATGAAATTTGCAAGCCACAAATGCAAAATGCACCCTTTATCATTAACATTTAAAATTTTCTATCATGAAACTTTGGGAACTAAATAAAGTGGTAGGACTCGGTTGAGATGGACGGACTGTGTAGAGGGACGTTTCAAGATCATACGAGTAACAACTGGAGATCCATTGCAAAAAATAGATCAGGGTGGAAGAAAATTCTTGGGAAAGCCCTAGCTCATCAAAGGCTATCATGGCAAAATAAGAAGAAGGAAAATAAGCGCAAGTTCTTATACTGTCAATATTTGTTTTGTTTTATAGAGCAAACAAAACTATTCGCAGTGTAGAACATGAATACAGAAAATAAATGTAAGATATTTTCAAATACCAAAAAAAAATTAGAGTACATTAAGTTTTCATCTGCATTTTTTCATTCATAAGTTAAAGTGAAGAATTTAAATTACACACTAAATTCATGTAAAGATTAAATAAAACAGCTTACCTGCTTTTCCGATCAATTATATACGTTTTAATTAAAGAGTACTGCATTAGTATACATATTGTGTGAAAAAGATAGATTACCTAAAAGAAAAAGGGAGAACATTAAGAATATTTATGTGAGTGAAATAAAAGGAAAAGTAAGATACATAGCATTTTATGAATAAAATTGAAAAAAAAATCATAAGCATATAACTTATGCAATTATAATGTTTATGTATATATATATATATATATATATATATATATATATATATATATATATATACACACACACACACACATACAAATTATTTCATATAATTTAATAATTCTTATAAATTTGCCTTTGACTCTGTTATTTGTACAGCACATGATGGAAAATAAGTACATTTTTTCTGCTAATAAACGAAAAAAAGTTTAAATGATTTTAATTATGTAACTATAAAAATTAAATCTATTTGAAGTATATTACATTGATAAATATGTATAAAATTATAAAGTAAGTGCATTTTATTCTTCTTACTGTTTTCTAAATAGGTAAGACAAAATAAATTTATGTCATTATTTCCCAGTCTTTTCCTTATCATTCCTCGTAAATAATTTAAGTAATTTATTAACAATAACTATAAAAAACCATATAAAATGCACCCTACCATATCAGTGCGAAGTTGTTTATAAAAGCATATATAACAGGACAAAATATGCATCTTTTTCACATAATTCACAGGAACTATATCGAGTAACATTTTAAGTCTCCAAAAAAATGGGATACATAATAATACCAATTAATTGTTTTAAAAACCGTAAATAGATATAATTTATGTCATTATTAATTAGACAGTTTTAATTTTTTCCCTGGAGAAGTAATACACAAGATGTAAATTATTGCAACAAACAAAAGCTGCGAAAGTTCATAAATTTTAAATTATTTACTCCAAATAAACAGCCTCAAAAATTCCTTTTCGGTAAATAAGAATATGAATATTAGCATTGTGTTAGTAAGAATGAAAAACTAAATTTTTTTGCGCTTCAAGGCACTCGAGTTCAAGAAAAAGTTTATTTCCATGAAATATGAGAGAAGCCATTTCATTTTTAAGTTTTTGCCAAAGGGAAAATGCTTTTGTAAATGGAGACCAAAAGTTATTTGCTTTAAAATATTTTTTTCTGCTGTATTTATGCCACAGAAAACTCACTTTCTAGAAGTCAGCTAAAAATAAAAATGTACCATTATTGCAAAAATAGCTCGGAAAAAATTTACTACCTTATAAAAGTCAGTGATCATTAATTTAAAAATACTATATTTTTCTCTGAAAGGTATTTCTAAAGTTTTAGTGTTGACAGCAATATATGAATTTTTTTAAAAAAAGAACTCAAATAATCTTATTTATGTTAGAAAAGAGAATTATCTTAGATATTACCAACATTGTCAGATTTTACGTTAAGAGTCTTGTAGTTTCATAACTTCTGTTAATTTATCGATATTCTTTTATTAATTTATCGAGAAATTTCACGTCAAGTTCAGAAAAAGATTTAATAGGGTATTTTAAGCCATCTCAGCAACATGATTTTTGGAAGTAAACGAAAGAAACAATTTTAAATTAAGAATATTTAAATTTAACTTAAAATAAAGGTTATGTATTTAATATACGTAGATTAAAAACACTGTAATTTTAATTATGAAGCAGTTATTTATTAATGTTGAATTCAATAAAGTTTAAATGAAAACAATTTAAAAAAAATCAAAAGAAAAAAAAAAAAATAATTTCCTCAAAATTATTCTCTTCTTTGTAATAAACATTTTCGGAAACTTTAACTTTTAAAGGAATTAATCGTAAATAATTAATTTCAGAGGATACATCGCCCATCCTTAAGGCATTTGAAGCTGAATAATGAATATCTTGATAAAGCAATCAATTTCAGTTTTGTTTTTTTAATGAAAAATTATTTCTAACCGATGAAACTCTCAGAAAGATTTCCATACATCACTAAAACATCGCCTTTTCATTTTATGAATATTTAATGATTCAATCATATATTTAAATACTGCTTTGATTTGTTCTTTAAAAGTTAGAGAGGAATATTAAAATTTCTACAGAAAATCTTATAACTCCCGGCTAAGTCATAACATGTGCAATTTAAAAATGAATACAAAGTACTTGTTTTGAAATTAATTAACGGGAAACAAAGCTAGAAATAGGATTTAAATTTTAAACAAAAATTTAATATTTAATCCATGTGAAAAATTTAATATTTAATTCATATGTCGATTGATGTGTACATTTTTGTACAAAAAGTTATAAAATAAAAATATATAAAAATTATAAATAAAAAATTTAATAATATGTCAGTTGTCTGATATTTTTAGATACATGTTGTATATCTTTTTACATAAATAATATATTACTATTTGTATTCAATCGTAAGGGACGTTTTTACTACTATCTTAACCACACTCTGAATTACCTGGGGTTATCGATTTATGTGTAATATCGTGTTTATTACAGTTAACTTTTATCCCGAGATATCTTTAAATATATATATATATATATATATATATATATATATATATATATATATATATATATATATATATATATATATATATATATATATATATATATATATACAAGGTTAGCAAGAAATAAGTTTCCCACTTCAGAGGTCTTTAGAATACGTTCTATTTGTCTAAATGAGATAAAATTTGAACTACAGATAATTCAAATGATGCGCTTGACATTTAATAAAAAAGTACAAAATTTCACCGATAGATGGCGCAGTAATACACATAAAAACATTTGATTTGCTTTATAAATGCTAAATAATAATAATAAAGTAGCATTACAACTGTTTAATATGCTCCCTTCATTTTCAACAATGTGCTCTAATCGCAGTGAGTAGAGGACTGGATTGGCTTTCGTTCTCTACCGGGAAGAATTTCAAGTTGTCCAGTTCTTTCAAATTTCTGAATCATCTTGCGTAACGCACATGGAGACATTGGGCGTCTTCGTATCTGCTTTATACGGAGAAATGCTTTTACAGCTTCAACGGAGCTCTGCTGGTTCTGGTAGAACAATTTTACAAGTAGCGCTTTTTCTTGCAAAGGAAGTCATGATGTGCAGAGAAGTAACTAATGCTCGTTCAGAATCCGCCTTCTTTTTACCCAAAGATAATGCTAATAGGCATGCGCTGTAAAGCAAATGACTTTTCATATTTTCAATATAGGCAAATAAGTACTATTAGTATTACAGCGCCATCTGTCGGGGTAATTTTGTACTATTTTTTAATAAATGTCAAGCGCATCATTTGAATTATCTGTAGTTCAAATTTTATCTCATTTGGACAAATAGAGCGTATTCTACAGCCCTCTGAAGTGGGAAACTTATTTCTTGCTAACCCTATATATATATATATATATATATCTAACCCTATATATATATATATATATAACCTATATATATATATATATATATATATATATATATATATATATATATATATATATATATATATATATATATATATATATATATTCTAATATCTAATAGATCTGTAGCAGAATGTGTCAGTCTAATTTGCCATTTTTTACTTGGCCTAAAGATTAAAATGAAGGAAAATATTTTGTGATTTCGAATTTTTCACTATCAATTATGTTTTAGGTTAGAAATAAAAATTTATTAATAAATTAAAATTATTAAAATAGTAACAAGTTAGTATACAGAAGGTCTGATGATAAAAATAAATACCTGCCTATTTATATTCTATTTCCCTTCCAAAGAATAGTGATAAAACAAGGAAATATGATGACTTTTTGTAAGATAATTTTTATAAAATTGATGACAGAAGTGTTAATAAAAGTATAATTGTTATTATATAAGTTTCATTCCTTATGACATTCTTTATATTTATTTCATAATGACACTTGCTAATATTCTGAGTTGATTTACATTTTCTTTGTAAAAGACTGTGAGACAATGTAGAGAGATGAATACTCCAATCTAGGTGAAACCCCACCAAATGTTTCACGACAACACCACGAATTTACAACATTTACAATTTTTACAAATTTGTAACAATAAAAAATATTGGTTGTAATACTTTCATTGTATTTAATTAATTTTAAGAATTTGTCTATCAGGTAAATAAATTCGGATGTATCAGAAATACAACGGTAATTCAATTTTGTTTAAATTTTATAATGGAATTTACAGAAATGCTTTAAGATGTTTATATTTTTAATCAATGCCCCAAAAAATCCAATCAAAACACTTGGTGACATTTTAAAGTGAAGTTTAACATTATAGCATTACCATATTTGTGGTTACATATCAACAAGGACATCCCAGAATGGTGATAGAGGAAGGGTCGAACGGTTCATCCCTTATGCCTTCAAACAAGCTTCCTTTTCTGATTATAAACTAAAAATCTTGTGTTTTTCAATTAAATAAATCCAATTTTATTAATATGCTTTCCATCTTCGTAAGGAAATCATAATTTGTAAAATAAGTAAGCAATCAGATGAGCATGGAAAAAAAAAAAAAAAAACACAGCACAGATTTCTATTTTTTTGTAAACAATGTTACAAAGCAAAATGTTAATCCTTAATATTTTTTCTGAAATCTCTCAGAAAATTATAACATATTTTACTAGAATAATATTTAATAATGTAAGTGACTTCAATTTTCAAGATACACAATCACTTGCACCTTTTCAACAGATTCAATTCTTTGAGAATCATGTTTCAACAATCTTATAATCTATCACACCAAAGTATGATATTATTTTTTAAATAAAACTACTTTTTAATATATACTAATGAATATAAATTTTTATAATCAGAATTTCTAACAGCATGTAATTGTAGAAAGCCCATTATCATCATTCTTTGTTATTGTACTGAATTTTATGCTCCAGTCTTCAGATTAAATGCTGCATACAAATTAAGATCAAAACTCTTAAAATAACATTAACAAATCACGGTGCAAAATAAATTTTGCATTCAAAAATCTTTTACCACATTATGGAATAAACCATATACAAATATACCATATAATAAATCAATGTATTAATAATATGCATTAATTTTTGTATATAAAGCAATGTATTAATAACATGTATATGTATAATGTATGTACATAAAAGGAATCAATTGTTTAAAGGAAATACATTTCTACCGCAGAGAATTGAGTTATAACAGTTTAAAAAATTCATGATAATCACTTCAAATAGCGACAAATCCATTCCTTAGGATTTGAGAAACCTCGACATTTTCAAATATACCACATAAAATATGAAGATTACAAGAATAAAATCAAAAAACAAACTGAAACTAACATTAAGAAGTATAATCTTCTTTTGATGGTATATATGTCTATCCTCAATTTATATAAATCCTAACTTATGCATATATCATTTTAGACGACCATGGTTCAGTAAACTACTAATCAAACAATCCTTAAGGAAGCATTAAAAAACATGCTCTTAAAATGATAATAGGTTCATAAATTGTTACGAAAGAAAGCTTCACTTCTAGATTTATTCTCTGTGAGTATTCACTTCCATATCTATCCTCTGTGATTACTCACTTCCAGGTCTATCCTCTGTGAGTACTCCCTTCCACTACTATCCCCTGTGAGTACTCACTTCCAGGTCTATCCTCTGTGAGTACTCACTTCCAAATCTATTCTCTGTGAGTATTCACTTCTAGCTCTATTCTTTATGAGTATCCTGATTCTACAGAAAAAATATTATGAGATATAAACCTCAAAAAGATGATATTTCAAATGACAGAAATCTTCATTTCTAAATCTAACCTCTGTGAATATCATGAACACCAAAAAGAGGAAAATAAAATAAGATTGAAATCAACGTGAAAAAACACTCTCTTCAAATGGTAATGAATCCACGTCTTCAAACCACAGAGATCCTCATTTCTAAATCTATCATCCATGAGTACCACGATTCCTAAGAAAGGACATATTAACAACAACATTAAAATACACTCTTTGTTCATAATCAGAGACAAGGAAATCTAAAAATATAGCCGATAATCCCTCACAAAAGGAGTCATCAGAACTACATAAAGCGTTAATTGAGAAATAAATCAGAAGAAAAGAGGGAAATTTATCCCATTTCTACTCCGCGAATGATGGAGGAACAGGACAGTCCAATTAACAGGATGTATCTGGGAAATAATGGGGGGGGGTGCCATGATGGATTGGTAAAGACAGATTTCCGCCTGTTTCTGCAAGTTCTGAGCGAGGGAGAGTAAAAATGCCACTCCATCTTCGCTCCCCATCTTCAGCAACATTTATTGTGACAGGCTGTGTGGTGCTAGATTAGATTATTGGCTCAAGCAGAGTGGCCTTATTTTATTTTCTCGAAGAAAGAGCTGTCATTTTTTTAGTGATTACTTTATTTGCATTAAAGTTGTCATTTTTACATGTAAAGATGCTTTTCTGAAACTAGTTTAAATTTTGAAGGTTTTGATGGAATTTAGATAAATTAATTCTAAGTATATTACTCCTTTTTATATAATTATTCAATGTTTTATGTAAAAAGTGTTTTATTTTACTAAGAATTCCCATGAAACAATACAAGAGACTCATGCAATTATAAACTCTTTTCTTATATGATGACATGATCAGTAAAAATTTTCTATGAATAAAAATGCGTTGTTTATTTATTTAATAATTAATGTTAGAAATATAAAAAAATTTAAAATTTTAAAAAAACGATAGCATTTTACTCAGCATCAGTGACTCAACAAATTATTGTATTCATTAAAAATTTCTTATATATATATATATATATATATATATATATATATATATATATATATATATATATATATATATATATATATATATATATATATATATATATATATATATAGCTCTTAAATATTTTTATAGGTGATTTATGCTTTAGAAAGGGGTAGAAGTCATAAAAATGAAATTAGATTCTTTATAGATTCATTAAACACCTTGTCATATTTTATAAAGTTATGACAAGAACTTTAAAACAAGTTTTATGGGTTATACTAAAAGTAATGATCAATATTATTTAATCATAGTTCTTAGTCAACATATGTTCATCTAAAAACACATATTTAGCGTATAAAAAGAACATCCATATTAAACACAGAAAAAAAAAACATTTGCCTTCAAATAAACACAGGAAAAGAACATTTGCCTTAAAATTCTAAAAATTGTTTGTGCCTTAGTAAAACATATTTTCATTAAGACACAAACAATATAATTTTCACTCTTTTTACAGCATTTCATTACGCTTCCCTCAATTCCACCATTATTTATTTTAATTGTACTTTCAAACAGAAATAACAGAATGAGTTTGTGCCACACGTTTCTTGCTTCCTATTTTTGCCAACCAAATAATTTAAATAATGGTCAAATAATGAAACTGACACAACCCCTAACCTCTTTTACATCTCGACACAGGAGAGACATATCCATAGGAAATATTTTGACGCGCATAAATTCTCGCGTCACGATGCCTACCGGGTTACCGTGGTTCCAGATAAAACTCATAAAAATGTTAGAACAAATATTCCCATACATCAATGTTTTTCAATTTATTTTACCCAAAGCCTCATCTTTGTGTTTAAAAATCTGGAATCTAAAATATTTAACGAAGTTTCGGCCTGTGAAGTAGGCCTTTACTTCTTAATAATACCCATTGGTTTATTAAGAAGTAAAGCATGTAAATAAAGTCAGTCAAGTTTTTTTATGGGAATTATTACAATTATCTGTAATAATTCCCATTGGAAAACTTGACTTTACTTACAAAGATGCACATTCGTGTCTGCGGAATCAACCACTCAGCGGGTAGAGAGATTTAGTGGGCGTGGCGATTGAGAGCGAAAAATTTCACATTGTGATAGAAATAGAATACATAATACAATAAAATAAGTGATAAATCTTGGTTAAATAAATCAAAGCAGAAAATATAGAATACAAATATGAAAATTCTATATACAATATTTACATATTTACAATAAACACTTATCCATTTTCGTTTAGAATGATTCTGTTTAGAATGAATGTTTGATTCTGTTATAAATGATCCGTTCAAAGATTTTTCCAAGAGTAGGAAGAAGTCTGTAATTTTCAGGCCGTTTGGGGTCTTTATTAGGTTTTGAGAATAGAATTATTGTCGCTGTTTTCCAGATAGTAGGGAAACAACACATTTTTAAGCAGTCGTTAACAAGTTTTGTTAAAGAATCAAGAAGAAGATTTTTGATCACGGTGTATGTAATTTTTCCTCCTCTGGAGCTTTTTTGGATTTTAGATTATTAGTAATTCTAATTATTTCTTCGACATTTGTAAGATTTAAAGTTGAATTTGGATGATATAATTTTCAATGAAATAATCAAAATTATTTCGCACAGCGTGAATAAACGGTTTACTTATGTCTTCCTTAAGTATAAATTGCTTAAAAAGTGTGTTGGGGAAAATTTCAAGTTTTGCTTCATTGGAATACACATAACCTTTTTGACTTTGAAGTCTTTGGTTTGGTATACTTTTACTTTTAAGTTGTTTTGAAAAGGTCTAGATTGAGTTGTTACCCGTTGAGAGATTTTCAACTTTATTTGTCCAACTTTATTTGTCCAATTTTATTTTCTTATTTCAGCACATAGTCTCTTTATCTTTGTGTTCATTTTATTACAATATGCTTAAATTGTGGGTTTAAAGTTTTCTGGTAATTTTTCCTTATTCTCTTTATTGCGTTCTTTAATTAATTCTCTAACCTTCTTTTGTAATTTAAGATAGTTTTCATGTTATTTAATAGTTTTTGTTGCAATACTTTTTGCATCAATTATATTTTCATTAAAATTTCTGATATCTTCAAGAATTTTACTTTCATTATCTTGTTGTGATGGGTTAGGTTCTTCAATTGTTTTAGAGGATTGATCTTGTATTATATTATAATAATGTTGTACCAGCTATATATACATTGTTTTGTTTTCGGTTTTTACCTATCCCCAGGCAGCCAATTACTGGGAAGTGGTATAAAGAGAGATCATTGATATTCGTTGAAAGTGGGATATTACTATTATTGAAAAAATTTTCTAATATCTCTCCTCTGTTAGTTCTAGAATCAAAATGCGTTGGTTCAATTGGAGCTATGGTTTTATAGTTATAATTTTGCTCTGAATTTAGAAGTGTAATTCCATTGGCATTTGTAGTATTGCATCCCCAATGTATATTTTTACTGTTTAAATCTCCTCCAAAAATTGTTGGAAAATTTAATGATAAAATATCATTCGTGTTTTGAGCAGTGAAAATATATTGCGGTTACAACATATATATATATATATATATATATATATATATATATATATATATATATATATATATATATATATATATATATATATATATATATATATATATATATATAGTTACAAATATTCTAAATCAGTTTTTTTTATTTTTTTATTATTATAAAATTATTTTATATTCATTTTATTCAATCATTATTACAAAAATATAGGATCTTATTTAAGTGAATATGTTTCACACACACACAAGTGCGTAGTAAAATTCTGAAGATTTCAATTTGCTGTTTTCTACGATTATAATATCAATAGTTTTACTATAATTCATTTAAAGTAGCTTGTTTTATTTGCAAGCAAATAAATCTTCAAAATTTTAATATCTAAAAATTTTATTAAGCATTTTAAATTATTAATACGATTTCACTTATTGCTTTACTTTTTTAGAGAAAAATTGATGCAGTAATATAACAAACCTTTTATTAGTCATTCACCTAATCTAATTAAATTATATTTCATTTTAAACTCTAAAGAAAATTTCTGTTCATTTTTATATACCTAGTTTGGTTAGTGACAAATTAATATTTATTAAAATATGTAAACTGATTTAGTCATCGCACTGAAAAACAAGTGAATAGCAATTACACTTTCTTATACACATAATTAGCAACAAATTAATTTTTATTAAAATATGTAAACTGATTTAGTCATCGCACTGAAAAACAAGTGAATAGCAATTACACTTTCATAAATTAAATTATAAGTAATTAAAGATAAAGGAAAGTTATATTTGAAATAAGTCACTTTTGCAGTTATGGAAACACAAATCACAATGATATACCAGTAGTGAGCTTTACTTTTGACTTAAGCACATAACAAATATTTTGCTAAACAAAATAAATGAACGTACGCAAAGTAATCTAATATGAGACAAAATGAATATGAAGCGTGAAAATGCGAGATAACAAATTGCTGTAATCGTATAATTGTTAAATTGATGTACAAACAGTGATAATAAAATAAGTTGGATCATACACAAATGCACGCACTTTAAATCAGAGCACTAATTAAATTCGTTAGAGCTAATAACCCACGAAGCCTGCGTCAGGAACAGGTCCGCATAGCACTTAATGACCAAAGGGATGAATCGAAAATATTATCTATAATCGACCCATTGAATGGTACCTTAGAAAGCGAGTTTCTTTAGCATTTTTCAAGAAATTTAACTCTTCATCCCTTTCATCATTTATCCCAAAGGGCCTTATAATCTCTAAAACTGGAGCGGACGAAAAATGCAATTAACGTGTCACCGAAACGCAATAAGTGTCATTAATTAGTTCCACCCCACCCCCTTAAGGTAAAGGTCGTTTATTCTTTTCACCTCGATGGGATAATTAAGACGCATTTTTTCTCTCTCCTTCAGTAGCAAGAAGGATTTGTTCCTCTTTAGATATGCTTCATTAGTTGAGTAGATGATAAATTATTCATGCCATTTGTTTAAAACGCATTATTCCTTTTAATTGTATTTCTAGGTCCCAGTTTTAATCAGGCGGAGGGGTTTGAGCGAAAGACCCTTTTGGCGTTCAATTTGGGTAAGCGTCTGCATTTACAAAGGATGGGATGGTAAAAAAATACCTGAAGGTAAAATAACAAACATTACGATTAATATGAGGATACGTTAAGATTAAAAGTAATTAGAGAAAAGTTTTTGCTTCTACTTATTAAAATCTTGCAGATACATGGGACACGTTTGGGTAAGAACAAAAGTTATGCCTCTTGAAGTATATTGTACCTTACAGTGTGCAGTGTGATACTCTTTAAGAAATTCTCCTTTAGTGTTATACACTGCTCAAAACAATTAAAGGATATTGTAAGTTTTACATAAAATAAAGATATAAACGAATTCTTTTTTGCTGAAAATGGAAGAAAAGAATCACAAATGAAAATTTTTCTGATTTTCGAACTGTGGAGTATGCTAATTTTAAACTCGACGTCAAAAACGTCACTTCAGCGGCAGTGAATGAAATTTGACTTTCATTTGAATAAAAGACAATGAATACAAGGATGATCGGTATTCAGTGACTGCTTTGTTTTGATGAGTATGATGTCTCAGCGAAGTCATTTAACCGATTCAGAAGCTTGGAGAGTTGTTGGTAGGTTAGAAGGGGGCCAAACTCAAGCCGGAGTATCGCAAGCCATTGGAGTGTTACAAAATGTGATTTCCAGGATCTGGAACCGTTTTTGGAGACTGGAAGTGCAGGCCGAAGACCAAGGCAAGGTCGTAGTTGGGCAACAACGTCCAATGAAGACCGTTATTTAGTGTTAACGGCTTGAAGACACCGAAATATGAACGCAACTCTTCTCCAACAACACCTTCGCTCGGCCACTGACACCACTGTTTCAACTCAGGTTGTCCGAAACCGGCTCCATGGTGTAGGTCTATATGCTTGCCAACCCATGATAAGTGTTTAATTAACATAAAGGCATCGTCGCGACCGCAGAGAGAGGGCAACAGAGCATGTGAACTGGAGGAGAAATGAATGGAGCAATGTTTTTTTTTTTCTGACGAGTCCCGTTTTTCTTCTCATCCTGATAATAGGCTTATTTTCATCTGGAGGGACCGTGGCATTAGGAATAATCTAGCGTTCGTGCACGAAAGTGTCAGATTTGGCAGTGAGGGAATGTTGATGTATGGTGGCATCTCCATTGACGGGCGCACAGACCCTTATATCATTCGAGATGGACCTCTGACTGGTCGCCGATATAGGGATGAGATCCTCAGACCTACTGTAGTCCTTTACGTCGCAGCAATCGGAGATGACTTCATTTTAAAGGACGATAACTGCAAGCCCTATCGTGCCATCCGGTGGAGGATTTCCTTTTCAAGGAAGGAATCGTACGAATGAAATGGCCAGCGTGTTCTCCAGACATAAATCCAATAGAGCACGTTTGGGACGCTCTAGGAAGACGAATTGTTGTCCACCAACCACCCTCACAAACTCTCCAAGAACTGGAAAGAGCTCTTCTGGAAGAGTGGGGCAGAATACCCCGACTCGTGATTAATAGTCTCATTAACTCCATGACTCAAAGGTGTTCAACGTTGCTGGCCGTCCGTGGAAACCATACCCCCTACTGAAAATGACTTCCTTTGAAGACAACACCTTTTCTTATTCGTTTTTCTTCATATGCACAAATTGTGTTTTTTACCTTTTGTACACAAATGCGCAATAAAATGCATTTTTTTCTGCCAAACATGTGTATTTTATTCTCATATAACCTACTACGTCTGTCGACCACGTATCAATCAGCTAAAAAGTTTCCAAGCCACAAGATCCACCTAAAACCACAATATCCTTTAATTGTTTTGAGCAGTGTATATTAAATAGTAGAAATATATATTAAAATTCTCAATTTTGTAGTAAAATTTAGCTTATCAGTTTGAGGCGAAAGAAGTGAACAACAAAAGTTGCTCAAAACACGATATTAAAGAATGAGACGTTGGATTGAGAGTTTTAATGTCTCATTTTATAATGAGCATTGGGGCCGTGGTAGCCTAGTGGTTAGGGCATCGGCCTTCCGTCCGGAAAAGCCGGGTTCTATTTCCAAAGCCGCCAAAGATCTACCGAGTACATGCGATGTACGTGCTCGTTAAATCTTTGGAATCGAAAATCCTTTGGTCGATTGTGGTGAGTAGTTACCAGGGGTGCAAAGGTCTGGAAAAAATTTGCTCCCGCCTTCAGATCAATGTCAAAATTGAGGGAGTGGATCCACTGGTGGTGCCATCTATCGGAGGATTTGAAGAGCAATGGAGTACTATCACCTTCGAGGTGCTCTGATTAAACGAAAGACGCACCCTACTGACTTAAATTAGCATAGACAAGGCATAGTGAGCTTGGCTATTCAAAGTGTCATTAGTAACAACAACAATTAGAATATTTTTCTCTTTTTATAATTAAAATTTCCAGTCTTTCAGTTTATAAAAATTGTGTATAAAATAAGTAAGCGTAATTACGAATAATTATTTGTTATGTTTTTTGTGATGGCTAATCAATTATAAAAGAGCATTAGAAGTAACTGATTTTACTTCTAATGCTAACTAACAGATTTTAATTAACTGAATAAATAAAGCACATTAAAAATAAATAACATTTTTTCACTAAACAATTAATATTTTGAATTTTTCCTTAATTATTGTTTTCACACAATCATAATTATAACCAGTATAATACAGTCCATTAACTATTTTCACCAAATAATTAATGTATTGTATTTTATCCAAATCATTAAATAAAGTAATTCATCAAAAACTAAGTAATTTTAACAAAAGAACGAGTTTAATGGAAACTAATAATATTCGGTGGTATCTTAAAATATGCTTTTAGAGAATTAAGTTTACACAAATAAATTTCGTTTATTTTATTCATAATTGTTAATAAAAATCATAACAAGCGCGAAAAACATTCTAAAATTCTATTCTTTATTCTGTTTTTATTTTAATTTGCTTTTTTTCTTTGAGAAAATATAAAAACACCATTTGATTACTGTCCAATATTATGTATAATTTAATACATATTTACCACAAGTGTAAAAGAATTTCAAAGAATAGGGTCTAAAGCAATGTTGAAAATGTTTTACCACATAAAATACTTCATTATATAACTAAGATTTTTTTTATTTCTCTCTAATTTTAAATTCATTGTGCCATAGAAAAAACGTTATATTAGAAGCTTGAATAACATAATAATCACAGAATTAAATCAAATTTTTGAAATAGCTTATGCAAGATTTAGTGTGTGTGACGTGATTTTAATAATCTAAAAATTTAATCTTATATTAAGAAATCTAAATCTTGTCAGCAGTTTTTGGATTAAATCAGGAAAATGTTCCTAATTTTTCTATTGTTAGCTCTTTTAAAAATTCACATTATTCCTGATGCTGGATACTTACTGTTTTCAATTGAGTTAAAATCTGAGCATTTTATATTATTTTTGTTGGTGAGAAATGCTTGTTGGTTTATTTCATTACATTTTTGTAGATAAAGGCTAATTTGTTTGCTTAGTATGGATTACCACCACAGTTAAAGTATTCACGATAGAGGTGGTAATCGAACCTATGAATAATTAAACTAAAGACCAAATATTTGACCATTAAACAATCAGCTAATAAGGAATTTCCACGAAATAAAAGGGATGTAAGGTATTTAGAGTGTGCTATAAAGAACTCAACCAATCGGAGAACTGCATTTTAAAGAATATTGCTACCTACAACTCAACTGATTCAGCGGAAAATTGGAAATTTAAATTATTTGCGCTTTATAAAATTTGTTTTCGATCTCACAAATATCTTATTTTACAATGGCACAACGCAACGTTGTATCTAAATATAAAATTAAGATTTTAATCAGTTTTTCAGAGGAAAAATTTATTGCGTATATAATTTTCTCGTAAAGTAATTATTTTTTCTTGTCTCCGCAAAATTTATTCCAATAAATATAAAATGAATTGATAGATTAAGTTTGAAATCCTAAACTTAATCTAAAGTTCAAAAGTTAAAGTTAAGTTTGTGAAATCTTAAACTTAATCCATTTGAATGTAAATGCATATAAATAATTTTCAGATGTAAACTTTAGAATATTTTGCTGGTGACTTAATCTAGAAATCTATCTAATAATTTAGTTTAACGTGTTCAAAATTCAATTAATTTATGACAAATTTTTACTAACGAAGTTCGATTTGGATTAATTGTGTTTTAGAACTCCTTAGAAATTTACTGTTTTTATGAATGTTTATTTGCACCAGAAATATAATGAGGCATTCTAAAGTTCAATTCTGTCAAGTGTTTATTTTTAAGTATGTGTGTGATTCTTTTAACTAAAAGAGTTCACTTTGAATTTAATTAATTATATAAATATTTTAAGGAGTCATTAATTTTCAAATTTAAAATTTTTTTATCTAAAAACTTCTCGTGAAATTAAATTGTACTTAAATATGTATATAACCATTTGGGAATAAATTTATCTTGAAACACATGCTCGTATTATACCATAATTTAAAAAGCTTAAGTATTTTAATCTTTGAATTTAGCTTTTAAATATTTTCCAAAGTAAAATATAATATATGATACATTGTACACACACACATGCATAAATGAAACTATAAAAATCTTATTATTATATTTTGAATTGAGTGTCTACACAGCTTGAAAATTCATTTTTTTAATATATAATTATTTGGTAGAACATTTTTCATTATTTGCTTTCAATAAACTTAAGTTTGTTTGATTGTTAAATGCAGAAATGTCAAAACAGAAATGATTTTAAATATATTTGATGTAAAATTTATCCTAATTATTAATCTAAAATTGAAAAAAATAAAATTAGTTTTATGTTTTATTAAAGAATAATTTTATTTATGTCAAATGAAAAAAATTATTTTTTTCTGTTATTATTTAATTATATTTTGTTAGTTAAGATTATTAATAGAATTATGAAACGTAACCAAAAATACAGTTAATTGGTAAATATAGTATTACCAAAAGAATGTTAATGGAAACTATTTTGACTATAATTATCAATATTTTTAAAAAAGATGCAACTGTTCTAGAGATATACTCTTATTTTAGATTCCCCTGATAAATTGAAAAACTTATTTCATTATTTTAACATCAACTGATAATACATTCGCTATTGTATTTCAACATTGTAGTAGTAAAGATAACTTGGTAAATATTTCGTCAATTAAATGCTTGTTTAACCTAAAATAATCTAAATAAACTTCATCTTGAATGGATCTTCTCTATTATTATAAAACCACCGACGTCTTGAATTTATCCGATTACTAATTTCTTGTAATATAGCCAAAGAAATTAACGCCACCATTCTATCTATCGATGAAAATCAACACGCAACCATCTGTTGATAAGTCGCAACGGCAAAAAGAGCGGGCGCTTGCCAATCAGCAAGATCAGAATGCGAAATATTGATAGTCTATCGCAGCGCCGCCTAACGATCTATAGGGGAACACCAAACGACTATCGTATAGACAGGGAGGAATACACACCCGGGTTCCTTATGCATTGATGCTTTTTCTCTATCTTGCACTGTTTGTTTCTTTTACATTTCATTACAAATGAAGAAAATAGGAAGTAATATTATACTATGACGTAAAATTTATATTTCGCTTTTTTTTCAAAAACAATATTTGTTATTGGCTAATAATGCTTTCCAATAAGTAATTTTGTTTATTATTTATGTCTTAATACTGAAATGAAAAAATTTCCTTTTACACAAAAGTTCAGAATAAAGTTTTTTCTTTAATAATGTTTTATACACTTTTTCTTAAATCAATTATCTAGGTATAAGTTTATAATAGAGAACTATCATCATTTTACATGCACATTTTAGAATCTTTTTTCTCCAATTATAAGTCACAAAATTTGGTGGAGTAGTTAATGGACTCCTTACTTGACCCAGATAAGGACAGATGTTTTCATAGAGTTTGTGCACTCTATATTTTCACAGAGTTTAATGTCCATCAATATTATGACGTAAAATATTCAAAGTAGATGCATATGTTACACGATTTGGGTTGGGATAAAAATAAGAAGCTCATAACATAAAGCAATGATGAAATACATATAGTATAACATGCAAATTTAGTGAAAGATTTCTTATAAATAATTACATACTTTAATTTTTTTTTCTTCTTTAATTCATTCACATATCTTAAAGAAAATCTTATGCTAAATATTATAAAAATATTCTTTTGATTATTAATAAAGCGTAGCAATTTAAAAAATCATAATATTTTGAGAAAATAAAATAAAATAAATATACGATAGAGAAGCAAGCAAAAAAAATTACAAATTTACATGCCCTATATAAATTTTACGCTCATTCTATTCATTTAACATCGCAGTGAGTATCACAAGATGAAATTTATTCAAATAGATTTAGCTTCTTTAACAACGCAAATTCAAATTTATGCACATCAGAAAATAGAGCCAGGTGATTTGGTCAACATAGTGCACCTAAAATTTAATCAACTATTTATTATTTAAGACTCAACACTGAATGTTCTTAAATAATAAGTAATTTATTATTTAAGAACATGCAACGTATTGAGGAAGCTACATTTTAAAACGTTCAGTTTTGTTCATAAAATACTTTTAATTTACAAAAAAAGGGCATCATAAACACACACTGTTGTATAAAAATGAAATTTCCTTATCAAATAGCAATAATATTTTATAGTATTTATGTAAAATTTTTTATTAAAATACATCTATTTCATCCATATCTATTCCACTGAAATCCTAACGGAACAAAATAGAGACAGTTACAGACAATAAGAAAAGAAACAAATATAAATGTCTCCCACTTATATATCAATATAACTTAACAATAAGATTCCCTTTTCTCCATGGATAAATTGATCATTCTATTTGTATAAATTTTCACCAAGGAAGAGAACCAAAATAAAAGGACGCATTCCAAAAATTTTTCAAAAGATCCTCAATTTATAAAAGACAGAATGCTATACTCTGATGCAAAAATGGCACGGAAAAGGGAAAAAAATTCATTAAACAAAACCGCGGGAAATAACGCGATCGTTTCTATTCTGGGAAAGTTCCACTAGCTTAGTCAAAGTAAAAGTAAATTTGCATCAGGATCACGTGATCTTCTTGCACCAATCATTAAAGCTCAAAGCCTTTTATCCATGCATTTTTTTTTAAAAAAAATGAAGAAGCTGAATTTTAAATCAGATTTTGATTAGTTTTCCACTAAAATAAATTTCATACATAAAAAATACCAAACAAAAAAAGAGTTTGGAGTCATTCGTTTCTATTCCTCGATGGGCTTATATGGAAGGAAATAAAGTTGAGATTCGATGATTTTATTTTAAAGAATGAGCAAACTGAATTCTATGATAGTTAAGAGCTTAATCCTATAAAGTTTTCTGTTGTATTAGATGTATATCTACTTAAAGCAGAAATCCAAATATAAATAGGAATGGTCTAGTTAAATTGGAATTTTTTGTTTATTTTTCTGCATTACATTTGTACCGTTTGTCTCATAAATTTGGTTGGATATTAAAATCATTATGAATTAAAAAATCGATGTGCAAAACTATAATTCGACGTTTGAACATGAAAGTATGTTTTTTCCACAACAAAATTATAAACTTGCAGTTTTTTCAGTAATTTGGAATTCCCCAGCGACAAAACTCACCAGTATATTAAAAAAAAAATTCAAAAATTGCTACTAAGTATTTGAAAGGAGTGAATATTTGAAAAGAAGACTTAATAGAGAGATTTAATAATATGTAATGAATATTAATAATAAATTGCAATGAATGCAATAAAAAACCTCAAGTATATTGCTTCCGAATAAAGGTTTTAAGAATTTCGCTTCCTATTATAGAAATTGTTGCGCAGTCTAGTTACCTCTCTCTTTTCATCAACTTCCAGTTAAATCTGTATATATTTTGTAACATAAGGAGCTATAAATTATGGGAGATAATGTATAAAAAGTAATTAAAAAATATCTAATTATATAGAGAGTTCTTTATTCCTTGATGTTTGCTTAAAACGATATAATACCTATGAAAGCGAATATCTAACTCAAATTCCTTCTTAGAATAATAACTATGAGGTCATAATAAATTATTTAACTTGAAGTCAAACAGTGTGCTATCTTATACGACATAATTTTAATTACATATTTCTTGGGTAAACTAATATACCTTATTTTTTTCGTGAAATCTAAAAATAGTTAGTTTTTCAGTTCATCACATATCAACCCATTCAAATGTATGAAACATTTTGAAGACTAAGAAAAAATTATAAATATCAAATAAAAAATTTTACTACAATAAATATTTCTTATATTTTATTGCGAAAGTAAATCGAAGGTCTAATTTTAAACGTAAATAATCACCAGTAAGAAATAGAGAAAATAGCTTTTAAAACTGACGTTTTCAAGATTATTACATGCAATTTTTCCTAACATTTAAAAAAAATATTCCAAAAAATGAAGTGCATGCCGCATAGAGGAAAACGTAACTGAATAACATTCATTTTGAATGCATTGGTTTTTTGCATATACTAGTTTCATTAAAATAGTATACACAAAAATTTGATTCGGATGTTTTCCGTTACATAAAATTTAAAAAAATCCCACTTATAAAATTATGTATTATAAAAATTGCGATACATATTTATAAAAAATACCAACATTTTGCTTTAGGAATAAAAATTTAGTTTCAGTTTTGAAATCGTTGGAACAAAATGAATTTCAATTGGAAATATTTGTACCAAATTTATTAACTATTTAGAGGACATGGAGTATCTCTAATTTGTTGGCCTCCAAATTGAGCCAAATCTCCAAATTGAGTGGTTCTATTCAGACGCCAACTCAGAGCTGCGTGCTAGTCTCCTGCAATGAAGAAAAAAAGAAGACAGCCGCTATGCTTGCCGACATACAAACTACAAACACCTTGTGGTAGGACATCATTCTTCAAAGAGAAACATCCCCACTTGGATAACGGCCACTGTTTAAGAATGAAAGATGGATGTGACGCTCTGAGCGTGCACGTCAGTAGGGTTGGGTGCTTTCAGATTATCACGTGATTGTGGTCCACTCTGAAAGACAATATACATGATGAACATTACAATACTTTACAACAGTCCTGGATTGTTCACTTGCAAGTATCATTAGGCCTCGAGGACAGTCAATAACTTAGTAAAAACGACATATCTTCCAAAACGCCTTATATGATATAACAGTAATGGAACTCGTACAAAAACCTACTACTCTTACTAGGTATACAATTTTCTCATATTTACATGTAATGTGTCACATGGTTTGAAATTCTCACTAATTTACACAATTTGATAATTAACTTTTTCCATTACTCCTTTACCTCCGAATTTTATCGCTGGAGTTTTTGTAAATTATCCCATTTACAGTTGCGAACAGAACCATTTACTACCTTCAGATGGGTCGGAATAAACTTCTTATGTTATGAGAGACAATTGTTGTCGATGTATGTGTGTATGGGCTATCAGTGTGTGTGTATATATATATAAAGCATGATTAGAAATATCATAAGCATAAATTGAAAAAATACAAGAATATAAGTACAAATATCATAGGCTTAGCAATGCATTCAGCGCAAAAGCAGCTTAAATAGAATTACTAAAATATAATTAATCATAATTTTTTTATAAAATTAATCAAATGCCAAATAAAGATTTTTCTTCATTTGGAATTTATTAATTTTATAAGAAATTACGATTATATATATATATATATATATATATATATATATATATATATATATATATATATATATATAAAAGTATTTTTGTTTATTTGAAATTCTACACATAGTCCTTCTACAACTTTTTTAAAATTCGAAAGGAATTTGGATCAATTAGTTTTTTATTTTATTTTACAGTGACTTTTTTTTACAAAAAGAACTATTGTAAATATTTGCACTTAAGGTAGAAGTCGAACCAATGAACTGTTAGATTACAAGACAAACCATTCAATTACGTGCGTGTTCCAAGTCAATTATGTACATGATATGTCATGGTGAAAGCAGTTTAAAGTGAATAAATTAAAAACCTTTTCAAAAAAAAATTTTTAATGATAAAGTAGTTTTAACAGATAATTATCTCGATATTAGAAAAAAAACAATTTTCAAATACATGAAATAATATGAATACAGCAATAAAGGAACTAAATTATTCTGTGTTATTACTCTGTGAGCATAACAATCATTTCATTGCAACCTAAAGAAACTTTGTCGCAAGCAAAACTTATTTAATGTATCATCACCCTTGATTAATTTTGGAAAATATTATATTAAAAAGAATTTAAGCCTTAGAGAAACTTAAAATATAACAAATCAAGAAAGTTTTCTAAAATAAGACATTTTAATTGCAAACATAAAAAAAGTATTCTTTTTAACATGATTTTATTTTTTAATAAATAAAAATTCAAGGATTTAATTACAAATAGTGGAAATAAAAATCCGTCTCACAAATTATTTCACAGTATTTTTGCAATATCTTTTCACTACAAAGATAAAAGTAACAATAACAAAAAATGCAAACATCATTTTGTTAATTGAAAAAGTAATTTGATTGCATATTTCATTTATTTTATTTAAACTCCAAATTCGAAATCAATTCATATTAATTAAGTAAAAAAATAGTAAAAATATAAAAAAAATGTTCTATAAGTATAAAAAAAAAACGACAACAATAGTTATTAAAAAACTATATCTCTTAAAAAATAATCTTTGTGACTTTTTCTAAAATAGAAGAAATGCAGAGATATCTTGAATGACTTTTCATTCATTTAGAAGAAAATTTTATAATTTTGATGATTCAATAAGAAACTGGTTTTTCATTAATTCAATTTCAAAAGCAAATGATTATTTTTTACAGTAACTTGATGAAAATGTTTTTTTTTCTGCAAGTTTTGATTTCTTTGATTTCAAAATTAATTATGTAAAAACGTTTTATGTCATAAATATACAAAGTTTCCAATATTTATAATTTTTTCCAGTTTCAAAGGATTAATCAAACATACATTTATGTGTGTATTCTAATGCAGGTATTTTAATGATTCCTAATGTCAAGTATATATATTTTTAAGAAAACAAATATAAAAGCTGATACAAGTAACAGCTTAAAATTGATTTGAATCACTGTTGCAAACCATAGCCCTTGCTGCAGCTCTTTAAGGCATAATCAAAAATAATTTTAGAAATAAGCGATAAAAATGATACTATTCCATTTACATCTAAACAAGAATTTATATATGAAACTTTTTACAAAAAGTAAATTTAAAATAAATTACAAAATGATTCATCATCGATGTAAAATCACAAACAAAAGCTCTGCATAACCTAATTTGAAGACCAATCATAATCTCGAACACTCTCTCAAATGCTCATGAGAAAATCAACGTCTTAGTAGAAACGAATTGTAAGAACATGTTTGTGAACAAACATTTTCCACAACTCTTTCCTCCTATGTAAATAAAATCTTCATTATAATAAAACCTTATATATTATATAAATAAAATCTTTATTTTCCATCGGAAGTTGAACTAGCTTACATTTCATCGCTAGCTTTCATTCTATGCCAGCTTAGATTTATGACAACATTAATCGCTAGCTTACATTTTATAACATTCCATTACGTCATGAAATATGAACACTCCCTTCAGGTGAGTAACCCTTTATGAGATATAAGACGCAACTAAGCGATTACAAATAAAAAACTTTAAATTCCTGATCAAAAGTCATTCACTTGAACCTGATACACATAAATGTAGATTCCTGCATAGGATGAAAACAAAATGCCATGCCTAGAAAACCTATATGATTCCTGCGAAAGCACTAACAGTCAAGTACGCGAGCAAAGTTATCAAAATAAAGCAAAAGCACTCTAAGAGGGTGTTAAAGAGACTTCTGTATCAAACAGAAACAAATTTACACCAATTCCAACGCAAATATGCTAAAGTTAAAACTATTTAAAAAGATATAATCCTACTACTTTGCAGATACATTTTAAGCTTACATTATTTTTAAAACCTGATATTTCATAACTAGACATGCTTTAATGATAATTTAAATTTTTGTTTGGTTAAGGTGTCATTCTAATTTTCGGAAGATAGTGAGTTCGAATCACAGATTACGTCGTGTTCTGCTCCACTTGGTCATTGTGTTTCTGAATTGTAATCTCCCACACGGCTACTTCATTCTAACTGGTAGAGCCCAACTCAGAGTTAGGTACATAAGGAAACATGCTGTTGCAACAAGAACTGCTATAGTTTAAGTAGCTGTTTTTCAAACAATGACAAATGGATGCTTTTTCTTTCTGAACCCATCCTTGAAAAAAATTTTCGAAAGTTTGCCGGGTTTATTTTGTAACAAATATCCCATTGTGTACGAAAATATTTTGTAGAACTGGGACAAAAGCTTAACGGATGTTAGGTTATTCACATCACAATCAAAATAAAAAAATAATATTTTTGGTAATGTTATATAATTATATTACAAGTAACATATTTTTTGTTATAATCAGTTACTGATTCATTTCCAACAGCTACATATGCACAAAGTGTAAATACTACTTAATATAAATTAAAAGGCTACTACTTTTATCACGATGCGCACACAATAGACCTTAACCCAGCTTGTAAAATAATTTATACCATGCTTTTCCGATACACTGTACTTATTCACCATTGTTCTTCTGAATTGTAAAGCTATTTATGTGAAATTTCCAAATTTTAAGCAAACTTTATTAAACGTTAAATGGGTAATTTATTTAAATTTTACTAATGAAGTAAAATGTTTTAATGTAACCCCAGAAGTGCTTAGAATAGCAACGTATTATTAAAACAATGCAATGAATTTAATTAATTTATTTAAGTATAAAAGTTTAAAACAGCACAAATGAGGTAATATTAAATTAAAACACCAGCAGATTTGGCATTCATGAATGTCTAAAAGTGGCACAGAATTCTAAGTATCTAAGGCTATTGATGAACGTTGTCTGTTTTATCCTTTCTTTCCAGGTTTCGAAACCCAACTCAAACATGGCAGCTTATAATGGTTCAGAATCTACTTTAAATTGCATGTTCTCATCAAATTAACTATCATGTGGCAAAAAATAGACTACAGGAGAAATAAAAAAAAAGCAGCAACATTTTCTTTATTATACAGGAAGAACAGTCAATGTCTCTTCTCTAATTCATCCATTTACTCATATAAGTTTTACACTCCCAACGAAAGAAAAATAATCGCGACAAAAACCATTTTAATCCATGGCATTAAATGACAGTATCGCAGCGACATCAAAAAAAAAAAAAACTGCGATTGAATATTAATAGAGTAAAAAAAAAAGGGAAAGTGTAACTTAAACTTTTTAAACTTGACTTATCCCCGAGAGATGATTAATTAAGTTAACCAAGGAGGAAAAAAATGTTTTAATTATAACAGTCACGATTTTCCGACGTAGAAAGTTCCCCTTAAGTGGAGTCTAAAACAGCGAAAGTGGTAAAAGTGCGCACATACTTCGTCAAGTGTGAAAATCCTTTTCAATCAAAAGTGTCCGGAGATAGTGTAAGAAAGGAAAAATCTCCAAAGAGTTTGACTTTGCTGAGGGAAGATATCATAGGTGGAAGATCTCTTTTTTTTTAAATAAAAAAAAACTTTATCTGTGAGGGATTTTTTCCCCTTTTTTTGACTTTGAAAGATATTCTTTTTAAAAAAGAGATGGCTTGATGTATCAGAATATGGCTCTTTTATTCAAAAGCCTTGATGAGAAGAAAATCGTCTTTATCTATTGCTGAAGCGTAAACAAACATCTTGAAAGTAACTTTCTTCAATGATTTTTTAAGCTTCGATGTTGAAGGACGTTGGTTAAAGAAAAACGTTTATTTTATTCATAAAAATAATTTAAAGAAAAGCTCTTAATTAAATGGTGAAAAAACTCTCCGCAAGTTTTTATAGAGGTTTTTGAAGCAGCATTATGTGTATTTTTCTTAAATTTTAAGGGTGTTTTAATCATACAATTTTGCTCGTCATCAGGAATTGTTATCTGATGGTTAGAAATGTGTGTGTATCGGAAAAAATAAATTCTTAAAATACGAACTTAATAAATACTGATGACAAAATCAAATCAAGCGCAAAAGTAAAGAAAAACGTTTATAGAAAAGTCTACTTTTGTAAAAAGTACGAAAAAAATCGACATTAAAACCAATACTTTTTTTTTACCTTTAATGTAGAATCGATACACATTCACAGTCCAATAAATAACAATCCTTTGATGCTCAAATGTTGCAAATTATATATTCAGCTATTACTAGATTTTAACAATTTAACTTTATAAGCAAATTTTTTATGCTAATCAAATTAATTAAAAAATTATTTTAACTACACAACCCATTTTCATACACCTAAATATAATGGAAAAAAAGTGCTAGTTAAAACACCATTAAATTTTGTTAACTATATATATATATATATATATATATATATATATATATATATATATATATATATATATATATATATATATATATATATATATATATATATATATATATTGACAATAATAAAACAATATACAAAGAATAAAAGAATAGGAGGAAAGCATAAGAATCACGTCTTCATCAATTCATCAAGAGGAAGATGATGTGCTATGCAAACTAAACACTTTTTTCTGACATGCACAAAGGACATATGTCTAAAGACCTTCGAGCTACAGCCCCAAAGAGTGTCTGTATTAAAAGAAAAAAGCTCAAAGATATTTATATCAAAAATTGAAGTAAAAATGTATATCAAAGTAAATTAAACAAACCCACAGTAGAAAGAATTGCATAAATAGATTTTCAAAATACCAATACCAACACATCAGAACTTATTTAAATATTGGAATAAAGATACAATTGCCAAAAGTAAATTTAAAATTGCTTAATTCTTGTCAATGATTTTCATATTTTGTCTTACTAGTTTTATTGTCCTTCTTGTTGTAACTAATTCTATACTGTCTTACCTCTCTTTAGCATCTTACATACTATATCTATTGCTTTAAAATGTATTTACTGCTTTACATTATATGTTATGTTATGTTATATTATACATTTCTACTCTCATTATATTATTTCTACATCCGTGCTTGATTTTTAATTTTAAAATTTCATTTAAATGCCCTTTTTTAAAATTTTGTCTTTTTTTAAATTTTAGATAATTTATAATTT
The DNA here is from genome assembly GCA_037975125.1 of Latrodectus hesperus. NCBI lineage: Eukaryota > Metazoa > Arthropoda > Arachnida > Araneae > Theridiidae > Latrodectus > Latrodectus hesperus. Next base: position 34,699,513 of record CM075862.1, read on the forward strand.
ACTCACACATTACATTTTTTCTACAATTTAAAATTTCTTATTAATATTTGATACCACGTAGTCGATAGCTCAACGACTTACGTATGTTGTAAAGCATTTTGTTGTGTACGGTATAAATTGCTTTTTAGAAAGACTTTTCTCCAATAGTGAGCCCTATTCCTATGTATCAAAGAAAAAACAAAGAAATCTCTAATATATTCTTCAAAAGACATGCGGACAGAAGTGCAATATTCAACTCTTTTTGTCGTTTGTGCGTCTGGGCCTCCGAAGTAATTGTTTCGTGTCATGTGCACCTATGGTGACTACTATTCCTCGGTGACGAAGGGTGGAATTTGTCCTCGACTACGGCAACTGCACATCCACAGAGTCGCGACAGGTTGCGTTTTCTGATGAATCATGTTTTATGTTCCATCGGACAGAAGGACGTTGGGGTGTATGACGTGAAAACTCTGAAAGTAAACAACCCGCAAGCATTACCAGAACGATCCAGGTTGGAGGCGGTAGCATTAAGGTCAGGAGAAAGTTTCTCTGGCATTCTCTGGGTTCACTCAATTTTGTGGAAGGCACGCTGGATCAATACAAGTACGCATCTGTACTTGCGGACCACGTCCACCCCAATATGCGCATTGTTTCTCCTCTTGATGATGGCGTCTACCAGCAGGACAATGCGAAATGTGATACAGTTGGCAGTGCACATGCGTGGTTCGAAGAGCACCAGGATGAGTTTACCGTTTTACCAGGAAACTGATCTGACTTAAACCCAGTCGAGAATCTGTGATAGCATCTCAATCGGGTTGTTCACGGCATGGAACCTCACCCACGTGTTCTAGAGCAGCTGACCTCAGCAATGGAAGTCAACATGGCGCAGTTTCCCAGAGAATGCCTTCAGTAACCTAATTGATTCTCTTTCTGTCCGTCTAGCAGGAGCTCGGTTTGGTTATTTTGGCTTTTTACAGTTGATCATATTAATGTAACTGGACTGTGTATTTATATATTTATGATATATGATTTAGGTATTATAATTACGCGCTATATTAAGGACTATACTACAGTGTGAAATATAATTTTAAACATTCTTTTATTTAAAAAATTTATAAAATTTTAGAGATTTTTTTATATTTTTCCATAATAAAATTTTTGGTGGTATTCCATTACAGAACAATAATTAAATTCAAAATTTATATAATATCTTTTTTTCACCTTACTGATTTTTTAATTTTATTAATAAATTCAAAGTTAAACTTTTACGATTTTTAATTATATAGCGAAATTATAGTAATTTTTTTCGCAGTAAATTAGAAAGCTTTAGTATTAAGAAAAAATATTCAATTAATTTATTTAATTCCTTTTAAAAATGAATCTAAAATAGTTAATTTGCAGAAATACTCCACTAAAAATGTTCATAAATATAAATGACATTAATACTTGTAAATACTGCTGTCTATGTTTGCTGTGTAAACTTTCCAACGCAAAAGTAATTTTTTCTCCTTTCTCATGTTTTTCTTTTACACAACAAATTTCCAAGCAACTTTTCAATTTTCGTATTTGTGTGTGTATCTTGAACTATACCACTAATTTGCAATTTTTTCGGTGCATAACTGTTAAAAAGAATCGAAGTAAATTAATTATCATTCCACAATTACCTAACAGCTATTCACAGCAGGAAAGGTTAAATAAAAACGTAACCTAAGTAATTTGTTTCACAAACAATTTGCACATGAGAGACCAAGAAATTCATTTAACGTGGTTTAGAACTCGACAAGTAGCGACCATACATTCACGGACGCGACAATTGTTCCAATAACAAAGATTTAGCTCAATCTTTGAGGAAGAAAGCAGTAAATAAGAAAAAATTAAATTAAGTCGCACCAGCTAGAATTTCTCGAGCCTAAGAAATTTAGTTAAAAATAAAAGTGGTAAAAATTTTGTTAAAGGATTTTTTTTTTTTTGGAAAATCTGAAATCTAATTGACTTGGAGAGTTTTTAGTTTTTTTTTCTCCCCTTTTTCGACTTTTAGACGCTTAAAGCGAAATTCATCGCCTCAGCAAAGAATGATCCCTTTCCATTTAGCGAAGATAATAGTCTCCTAGAGAAATTATGCCTTGTTTTCGAAAATTAAGTGATATGTAAAAAGAAAAGTATGAGATGCTGATGAATTCAGAAAGAAAATAATAAGCCAGAACAGTTGATTTTAGAAAGAATAAAGAGATAAATAATAAAATGTATCCTTTAATTACTTTTTAACTATACTGACAACTTCTGGAAGTTATAGTAAGCCCCTTCATTTTCAAAATAAATCTTTATAAAGGAAGGACATAAAAATAGTTTACTAATGATTGGTCGCGAAAACGATTAAGCAATAGCCAAAAAATTACTTGGACCATTTCGAAACTTTGATAAATTCTTATCGTAATCAAATGAACAAAATAAAAACGACAGACTAAAGTTAATTAGAAAATGATATTCCACAATTAACTCTCTGAGAATAATTGCATTTACAGAAAGCTCTACCAAATTATAATATAAAATATATATTTGTTATCTATTCACAAATAAATAATAATAAATAAAATGCATATTAAATATAGATTTCACGTAACACTAATGATACCTTTTTTAAATATTGTATATTATTTTAAATAAAAATGTTCACTTCTGTGCTATATTTTTTATTTTTAAAATTAAATTCAAAATATTTAATAATTTTCGTTAAAAAATATATAGGAGACGGTTTTATATCACCAAGTTATTTTCTAAGTCAAAAGTATAAAAGCAAAAAAAAAAAAAAAATTCAAATATATAAATATTACTACTTATTTTATGTCCGTTGGTGGACATCAAAAACAAATAAAAAAATCTTTCTTGCCTGAAGTTATTACTATATAAGTATTTACTTTTCTTCCATAATTTTAGCGTTTCATATTATTTTTAATGTAATTATATATTTGTAGCATGTGATTACTTATATTTATGTACTTTATTTAAGCTTATATATATATATATATATATATATATATATATATATATATATATATATATATATATATATATATATATATACTAAGGATTATACTATAATGCAAAATACAATAATTTTTGGCATTTTTTTTATTTATTTCTGAACCGTTATAATAATTTAGATGTTAAGATTTAATTATTTTATCTTTTACTTGTGCAACCAAAATATGAAATAATTAAATTCAAAAATAGAATTAAAATGAAAATTTTTAAAAGTTTTATTTATAAAGAGAAAGTTGTAATAATAATTTCAATGCAAATTAGAAAGTACTTTAAAAATTATTATTAGGCTATAAAAAATACATTGAAGAAATATTTAATCGGTAAAATTCCCAAAGAAGTCCAACTGGATACAATACAATTAATTTGTTAAATTTGTAAAAGTATTTCCGTTAACGGATTTACTATACAAATGATGTAAATATCATTTCCTGTTTTTCATCCAAGAATTTGTTACTTGCACCATATTTTTCCCTTTTTTATCACATAATTTGCTTCTCGTTCATAACAAAAAAAAATTATTTGTTTTACTTGATCTATTAGACTGATTCGAGACGAATTTTTCTACGGATATCAGTAAGAAATGAAGTGAATTAATTCCTTATTCGCAACAAATCAACTCCTTTTGCCTACAGGGAAAACGGATGAAACAAAACTAAGACAATTGGTTTTCACAAACGTTTGACATATGGGGGGGGGGCAAAGGATGAAAAGACACCGAACAAATTCATGTAATGTGGTATGGAAACCGACAAGTAACAAGCACACATTCATGGACTCGATTATAATTCAAACAATAAAGATTCATCCCGGGCTTCAAGGTAGAAAGCAGTAAATGGAAAAAAAATTAAATTAAGTCACCGGAAAATAGAATTTCTCAGGAATCTTCCAGATATTCAGTTGAAAAAAGAATGGATGAGAAAAATACCTTCAACTTTTTTTAATTAAATCTAATTGTCTAGGGGGATTTTTCGTTTCCTTCCTTCTCAACTCTCAGATGTTTTAAGCAAAATGCATAGCTAAAGAAAAGAATTATCCATTACCATTTAGATAAGATAATAAATTCCTAAAGGAATTCTACTCTATCTTTGGAAATAAAGTGATAAGTAAAAATAGAAGACGCTGATGTATTCAGAGAGACAAATAACTAGTCTGAACAGTTGACTTTTGGAGGGAAAAAATAAACAATATCTTTTAATTACTCTTTAACTATGCAAACAACTTCAAAGAGTTAATGAGTCTTCACTTTCAAAAATGAATTTTTATAAGCTGAGGACATAAAAATGCTTGTCTAATGATTGACCAAAAACAATTAAGAAGTAACTAGAAAATAACTTGTGCCATTTTTGAACTTCGATAAATAGTTATCTCGGTCAAATGAATGAGATAAAAAGAACAAGCAGAACTAATTAGAAATTGCCATTCATTAGTTAAAAAGTACTATTATTCTCTGAAACTAATATTTATTTTCATTTTAAGAAATAATTAATAAATTACGATACAAGGACTAAAATTGCTAGTGCGTTTTCAAAATAAAATGTAAATAATATCATATGAAATATTTAAGCTTTAAGCAATATACACTTTACATCAATTGCACTTTGCATTTTGCTTATTTTAAATCTTTAATATTATAATTACCAAAGAACTAAATATCCAAAATCTCCATAACAGTGAACGATGCATGATAAAATATATCATAGAATAAAATTTTTCTAATTATATATATTTTCTGAAAATAAGTTTCGCCGCCCAACTTGTCTATTGGTCAGCGTGGCTGACAGCGGATAAGGAGGTCCTGGGTTCGAATCCCGGTTTGGGCATGGATGTACTTTCCCTCTCTATCTATCTATCCTGCCTTTGTCCTTTCCTTGTATGAATGAAGTGTGAATGGTTGCTTACCCTATAAACAGGTACCTATGGCATGTATGTACTGAGGAAGTCGGACTCCACACCAAAATATAGTTCAGTTGGAAAAGTGGAGCAGCACACCCCATGTTGCCAGCCTAGCTGGCACACGACAACAACAACAAATAAGTTTCTTAGTTTTACTTAGGAGATATTCAGGCAACGTTATGAAAGCACTTCAAAAAACTTTGTTAGACATTACACTTTAAAAAAGATATTAGTACTTAACTCAATCGATTCATATTTATTTACAAAGACCATTTTACTGTTACAAAATTTGTACATATTTTTTTGTATTAGTTTTGAGATAACGCAGACAGATCCGAGCTCAAATTCTGGGACAAAAATCGAGAGACATAAGATTACGTTAAGAACGATTTATCCAGTTATTTGGAGGCTTGACGAACACTTGATGAGATTTTTGGCGACTTGGTGCGAAATGGATAGTTCTGGAAACTTTCACCACCTAAGCTCTAGGGCCATTGTTGAGCTAGATGGCCTGGAAGCTTCCAGAACCTTGGAGAAAGACCTAGGCTTTCACACTAAGTAGGCTATAAATACCACCGTTCCGTGGACCGAGTCAGTTTCTGAGTTTCCAGCGGCAGTGATAAGCTAGTAGATACGAGCTGTTTGTTTGAGGTATTTGAAGACCTCGGTTTTTTTGGAAGCTGTTTACTGTTGAATTGATACTGTATAATTGTGATTCGTAACTGCTGAGTTTTTCCTGCATCTTGTAGAAAGTTCTACAAACAAAATTCCTGTGATTGTTCAGAGTTTATTTCATCGACTCTCAATCAATACAAACCCCGAAGCTCGGTACAACACTTCTAGTTGGGACTCTTTTATGTCAAATTGTGTTGTTCAATTGATTTACGAGTTCATTAGACAAAACACAATAAAAGTAATTTAACTCAGTAAATAAGCCCTATTTCTCACAAGCGAATTTGACTCGCATGACTGAAGACTTAGGTATTTTAAATCATATTTCGGCTCCCACAGTTAAATTCTTACAATTATTTTAAGTGACACATTTTTAAAAATGGATCAGTTAGTGCGAGAATATCCTAAAAACATGTAGCTATTTTCTTTTGGTTTGTTAGGTTAAGTTTAATTGTCACGGTAATTTTTTTGCACTGGAGGGCTAATCATACCGAGAACAACAGTTTAAAGTGGATTGCGAATCTCTACAAACAGCCAAGCCCAAGGTGATATTCGAATTTAAGAGCTGTTAAACCGAACGCAAGAAAGCTAATTATTCGACCATCTGATCGAGAGAGTTTCCGTTCATTTTCTAGCAGAAGAATGTAACGTGTGACCAAACATTTTTATTCTTTTTTTAACATTTTCAATTAAGGATATTTTTGATGTAACCAGGAACTATGTGAATAGACGCTTTCCAAAAGATGTACCAAAATAAAAAATTTAACATTATTGACTTAAAAAAAAAGAAGAATTTTAGGTTTGTTCTATATTTATCCATAATTGTGGGAGTGAGTACTACAAGTTTTCCATACTTGTAGAAATATTTTCCACTGATTATGATATGTCTTCTCCAGAGAAAATTCAACAGATTTTCTAAGGAATCATGTATCAATATTTTATAAGAATATCTACGATATGGTGAAATAATCAAAAATGTTGTGGTCGCAAATTCTAGTGGATATAATAAATGCAATGATTTCATCGGTAAATATTCATATAAATAAATTCATCGGTATTTATTGATGAAGTTTTGAAAATCAACACTTCACACATTTCGGAAACAATTTTAATTTTAAATTTGAAAATAGCTAGAGAAAGACGAAACCAAATTGGCAACACTGATACAACTGTAAAACAATGTGCAAAAAAATTAAATTATTCTCTGATATACAAACTGAATAAAATAAAATGTGTTTGAATAAAAAACTATAACTCAAAATGTATCATTCTTATGCGAGGAAAATCACCTGTATTCATTAACCATGCACTGTAAAAAATATAATTTTAAAGTAAAAGATACGTAAAATAGTGGTATCATTAATGTGGAAGAATAAGAAAGTCAATGTTTGAAATGTTAACTGGAAAAAAACAGCAAAATATCTACCCAAAAAAGGTACACATTCTTATTAACATGAAAAGTAATATTCAAACACACAACGAATTCAATGAATCTTTAATTTCAAAAGAAAGTTCAAAACGTAATTTTAAAGGGGATTTATTAGGATCTTTTTTTCAATATATATGTTTAAAAATTGAAAAGCTATCAGAACAATAACAGCGCAATAATTTTAATATTTAATTTTAATATAATTTAGATTGATATTCATCGATCAAAAACAAATAGAAACTAACTGGTAAAAATTTTAAAAAATTCGTAAATTCGCTTCTTAAATAAAACAATTAGTAGTATGCAATTAAAAGTTAGAATCAATGATATTAATAAATTTCCTTAAGCTTATTTCTCAAATGGCTCCAATGAATGTCTTCAAATGCAATTATTCCGTAAATTAAATCGTCATCTTAATCTTATCAGAAAGTTAAATATATTACGAACTTCACAGAAATGTGTGTTTTCTCGTGTTTGAAAGCTCCAAATACTGATTAAATGTTAAGCTCGGGAATAAAAAACAAAATTACTGGATTAATAAACATAAGCTCTTTCTTGAGATAAACCTTCAACATATTCACCAGTAGAGCACCGAATTCAATTCTTCGCAATCAAATTCACCAACAGACATCCTCCTCATTCTCTGAATGGAAGGAATGCACTTATTAATGCTTTAATTAAAAATTCTTCCCACTTTGCGTAGGTGGGGTTAACAAGGTAATGCATGTCATACTTCGCCAGAACTTAATGAAGTTCTTCTCTTTCCTAATTTTCGGGAGATAAAAAGATACCGGAATATTCCCGTAGATGGCTCTTCCGGATAAGCCAAGGACTGAATTATTCAAACTGTTAATCGCACAGCTTGCGTTCTCTCATTTAAATAATTGCGGAAAGAGAAGCAAACGCTTACATTGTAGTTCTCCGAACGGAAGCGATTGAGCAAGAAATTATGAGAGTAAAAACTTGATAGAAAAATTAACTGCGCGCCGTTATATCGTGATCAAGGGAGGGTTGTTTACAGCAGCTTAATCTGACTTTCATCAGCCGTTCATTACCCTTAATGTATGCAAGGTGTCCATAAAAAGCAGAAACTGAGACTTCGACTTGATCTATGCAGCTCGTTATCATGATTATTAATCAGGTGTTGTATACATTATTGATTAAGAGATGCATTTCTAATGCCAGACATTATCTGACTAATTAAATCAGGCGCATTTAATGATTCACTTGCAAATATATAATTAAATTTTTCGGATTTAAGTAATACAATTATTTTAAGCTTTCAAATTTGTACTATTAAAATGCGAATAGTTAAAATAAATATTCAGAAAGTATTGACCACTTTACTAAAAATATTCTAGTAACTAATTACTGCCATTAATATTTTGTAGATTCATAAGAAGCAACGTCCAATATAACGTTCCAGAAATGATTTTATGTGATTACTTCAAACAGCGCTATTTTAAGTGACTACAATAAATTCATTTAAGGCAATTTTAATTAAAAACGCTAAATTTTACTACGTTACCAACTTTTAGTAAAATATTTCTTGTTCAAAAGTTTAAAAATTTTTTTAGGTTAGGATTTAAAACATTCGATTAAGAATAAAGTTCAAATTTCCATAAAGCACAAACATTCCTATTTTGAATTCACACAAGTCTGTATATCTCACGTCTATAAATACTTACGAAAATTTGCAAAACAAAATTAGGGAATTTAAATTTTACTAAGACATGTTAAATTGAGGGCACTATGAGCGCTAAATGACTTGGGTCCAAAATGTAACAGGGCCACCAAATTCCTTTAAAGTATAAAAAATGTGTAAAAGTAAAAAAATGTTATATGATAATTATGTTCTCTTTGTGTGAGTCAAAATTCTAATAATACAAAAGATAATTTATGTAAAACAAAAATGCGCACCATAAGTAGTATAACACACGTAACATACATGTCACTAAGTTATCTTCCTGCACTGAACTTGTACCTACAGCTGTAACATATTGAAAGGCACAGGGAGCTTCAAAATAAGGGATTCCTCAGACATTGCATATCAGACGCTTTTAAAGTAAGACTCATTGAGTCCCATTGTGTGATATAAGTCACATGACGTATCACATGTATCACATTTATTTTATGGATAATTGCATATTTTTTGGGTTTCTTGGGAATGAATTCAAAATAATTAACATTAATTCGTTACCTGAGTATTAATAATAAGCAAATTAATAGACAAGAATATCGACAGCTTATGTTAACTTGAAGGTCGTTTTAACAAGAAAACTTAGAAAAATATTATTATTGTATATTTTCTCAATAGGTTTTTTATAATATGCAATGTCGACCGATTGGCTGAGTGGTTAGCGTCCCTGACCCTGAGCTGTTGGTCCTGGGTTCGAATCCCGGTTCGGGCATGGATGTTTCTTTCCTTCTATGTTCTCTCTGTCCTTTTTTCTGTGTTGTTGTATGAATGTGATCCATTCTATAAACGGGTTTGTGGTGGTATGGCGCGGGCAACGCTACTCGCCTCCGTGACTTGGTACACAGGTGCCCGCTGGGTAACGACAAATGAGTAGCAGTTTCTGGCCTTGTTGTGGCATAGGGTTCAGTCACACTACAAGCGTCTCGAGCCAGAGCCCGGAGCCTCGGCTCCCAGAAGATTTTGGCTATGATTCAGTGACTTGGCGATGTAAAGAAAGCGATAAGTTTCTCTGGCTAGGAAGTTTATCTCATTGTTAAACATGGCAGATTTCGCAGCTACGCTTTCCGTTTTCCATTTGAAAAATGTATCGATTTAGTATTGTTATATTTTTATAAATATAACAAATTATTAGTTAATTAATTCATCGGGAATATAATTTCTTTGTATTATAAAAACAATGGATGTATGTGTATTGCGTTTACATGATCTTTTCCTCTCTAAAGATTAAACGACTTAGTATTGTTATATTTTCGTAAAAATAAGAAAGAATTTGTTTATTAATTCATTGTGAATATAATGTCTATGCATTATTAGAACTATTAATTATTTATTCATAAATAATTTACTATTGTTTATAAATATGTAAGTTGTTATGTTTATTAAACAGATTATGCATAAACCCTTTTGACATTATTGCAAACAAAGTAGCTGAAAAATATTTTATACGAAGTTTCTACTTAAGAAAGAATTTTATTTTTTGAAATTTATTTAGCTTGATATTTTGATTTATCTAAAGGAAGAGAAGAATTGTAGTTAATATTATATGATTCATTGTTTCTTTACAAAAATATTTCTCCTAATTCAGATTCTTTATTTTAATCACTGTTCAAATTCATCACCATCATGAGGACAGTATATTTTTTCATCAAGTACATCCTCACTGGGTACCTTCTGTTGAAATAGTTTTCTTCGAGAACTCATCTCTTTCATTTTCAGTTAATTTTATGTTTGTACACTATTCTTTAGAAGTAAAACGGCTAACAAGAATAGGAAAATAATCTGGAGCTCAAAATTGAGCTGCTTATGAAAAAAGTTTTGAAGCAATATTTGTGGCTTTGGGCACGGAGTCATCCCAATGTTATATGAATTCTGAGAAATTTAGTGAAAAAAATTTATGTTTCACCCTCAGTTTTTTACATACGATATTTTATTCCCATTTATATTTATAATACCTTTATTAAAACACAAAAATCAGAATGAAATGTTATACTGAGTGTCTTTTTATTCATGTAAATGAAATTTATAAATTTTCCCGTTTTTAAAGAATATAAATCTTTTTGTATTTCAAATAGATGAGTCGCATTCTTAAATTGAACTACAGATGTTCAATATTTACAACTTGTGATATATCTTATTTTGAATTTTTAATTTAAAAAATAGACAATGTACACACTAAATAGCAAAATATTTTTTATTCAGCGGTTTTTTATTGAAATTTATATTACATACAAAGTTTATTAAAACAAATCATGTGTGCAAAAAATGCTTTAAACAATTTTTATTTTGAATTAACCGATATTTTAATTTTGGCTTTGGAAAAAAAACTTGAGATGCTAATTTATAATTAAAGCATGATAGTGTCAAAAACAATTTAGTCAAATTAATTTTATCATGGGAATACAGAAATAAGAAGGAAACGTGATAATGCAATTCACACTGCTTTTTTACTTTCATATTATCACATCCACCTTATCTGCGAAAAAGTAAATGTCTTCAGCACCATATAAAATACAAATAAAGTTGTTATCTATTTCTATTTTAAATATGGTGCTAAGATATAAGCAAAGTATTCCGCTTTTCCTTCATATTTCGAAAAAATATTAAAACTTGCAAACATATATAAACAAATCGACTAACACGAACCTCGTTTCAAATTAGACTGGAGAATAAGAAGACATAGGGTTACTAATATTAAGTCTGAACAATAGTCACATTTTACACCGCCAAATTATTGCAACTACTCTCTTCAAGTGCGCATGCGTCAGAATTCCCATTTGGAGCCGACGTTCCGGGCCCGGTCTCGAGACGCTTGTAGTCACACTTGTGTGCCCGCCATTGGAAAAAAAAATAATATGCAATCAAAAACACTTAATAAATTAAATATTTTAAAACTCAATGTTCAATATATTAAACACTCATTGAATCCTTTATGAAACAATAATAAACGCAATACATTTTGCTTTGGAAAATGTTACTTGAGAGAAGTGGGTGTCATGTGATGAATCTTTACAGCGCCATCTGTTGTGATCAATTAGTTCCACTATTTCAAACTAATTCAATTTCTTTTTCAAGTAAGGATGCATGATAATTAAACTACACAATAAACAGAATCTTACACATGCAGAATCTTCGGCTCTATTGATTTTATACCCACTGAAACCATAAGGCTATGTATGATAAACCTTCGAGTTGTGGCATTTCAAGAAAGGGACAAAATTTATCAATTCAAAAAAAAAGAAAAATCGCAAAAAGAATAAATCGCAAAACAGAAGAAATATACTAAGGATAAAAAGATATAATTCTTGAAATATTATAAACATATCAAAGGGTTAAGAAGAAATAAGAGAGATAATTGAAATAACGACAGTAAATATAACAAATTAATAATAAAATAAAAGAATAAAGATAGCTTAAAATATTTTAAAAGGCAATTAAATATTTAACTGTAATTTATCTGAATGAATTTTATAAGATATTAGTTTCGTATGACGTAGTTGAAAGAGCTGTTTTATTAAATTTGAAATTTTCTATTGTAAGAAACAAAAATAAAAATTTTTTTCATTAAACAATGTTTTAAATTAAAAAAAGTAGTATATATTTCACATTAGCATATTATCTATACGTTAAAGATACCAATAAACTAAAAAAAAATATAAAAGATGACGTAAAATAATAACATTACAAATGCTTTGTTAAGCAAAACTATGGTTTCATATGAAAATTTTATAAACGTGAAAAATTGGATAGAAAACTCTAAATTTCCTACAATTCATATTATTTCAAGTGTATAGTCAATATTGAAAACAATGACTTATAAAGGAAAGAAAATTAAAACATAAAAAGATTGCCAAGTTTTGATGAAAAAGCAATGGTATCATAAATTCAATAACTTGGTTTGAAATATGCAAAAGTGAAAAATGCTTAAAATATTAAAAAACGATTCTGTCAAAAAAACTTTTCAAATAGTATTCAAAATGTTGCTTCAAATGTTATGAAAAATTTATAACATAAGTGACAAATCAACCAGTTCATTACAAAAGAAAAAAATATAAATATTTTCAATCCTTTCAATTTTTTTACAGTTTTGTATCTGGGCAATGTTTGAATGTAACAGTTAAAAAAACTCATTTTAACATCAAAAAATATTTTTTAAAAAAAGATTTGTTTACGACAGTATTACCTTTAGATATCATAGCATATGACAAAAATTAATTCCATGTCATTAAAAATTTTTTATTAATTTTCTAAAAATAATAACATATTAACACATTTATAGAAAAAATAAAATGTCTATTATTGAGTTATATACGTAATGGTGAATGAAACAATGGAAGAATTTAGTTGGTCATAATAAGCGCAATCATTTTGTTAGAATTAAATCAAGAAAATATACAAAATTTTAAAAGAATTTTTTTTTACAAATTTCTTAATTAAACTGTAGAAACTGAAAGCTTAACAATGGTCAAGTAAGCAATCAATATCATTTAAAAGAAATATGCTCAAACTGAAACTTACATTTATAATTGAAAAAAGTTAAAATAGTAATATAATTTTATTTACCAATTGTACGTTAAAAATAAAATAATAGTTGATGGTTTATGAGACAAAGACAAGCATTGATAAATTTGTATAAAGTGGAAACTTTCAAAAATTGATATTAATTATATATGAGAAGTAATAAAAAATCACATTTAGTTATAAAGTGGAAGATCTTTTAATGAATTTTGAAATATTTTAAAACTGTATTTTCAATTTCACGTAAAATAGAATTCGATACAATGTACACTTTCATGACAACAAATATAGAACAAAAATTCTGTTCTCAACTTTTAAGTAAACATATAAAAATATTAAAATATTTCAAGATTTTTAAATTAAATCAGTAAACAAACTGTGAAAGTAAACAAACTAACTTTTGAAACAATGAAATTCTGTCTCAAATAGCTTAAGGATGCACATATAATCAATTTATAAAGCATTGATGAAAAGTTTCATATGTTTTTCATAAATCTATCAATTTGTAAAAACCGAGAATTCCTTTCTCGCCAACCCAACATGCCGAAACAATGACTTATTTCAAAAATAAGATTTTAAAATACCAAATTATAAAATTTAAAACCAAAATTTGAAAACATGGCATTAAAATTCACACTGAGAAATAGTTCTTTGTACTAGAAACAGTTGTGCAAGCAATGAATAATCAGTTTTAGAGATGTATGTGAAGTAATATATTTTTAAGTGATACCTATTTAGTACAGAGAAAAATGGTTTTATTTCATGAAATTAAAAAAACCTGGCAACACTCAATGTTTTAAATTTAAAACAATTATTTTCACCAGTAAAACCAAAACATTCTTATTATTCATTACAACGCAAATCATTGTAAACGAACAAAGGTAAAATCCTGGTATACGTAACGCTTTTAGCGCGGTTTTCAAAAATGTCACCAACTGCGAAATTCATAACCATCATCACAATCGCGTGTTATATTTATTGTCATTTCATAATCAAAAAATTGTGAATCTTAAAATGGAAATACATAAACATACAATCCGAATCTTAATGTCGCCAAATACATCGCGTTACGGATACGAGGATTAAACCCGAACAAAATATGAATCCCCATTGTTGTTTGACTGTATATCGAAGGAGATAGTTTCAGGAATTTTCGTTTTAATTATTGCCATTTCCATGCACCTTTGGTCAATGGCCAAGACCATCCATCCTTGCTTACGTGCTTGTACCAGCTTAAGCAGAATCATTCATTTTACAAGATGCATTTACATTAGATGCGCATCTCCCCTCCTTATATCGCCATTTATCTTCACAAAACAATGGCCGAATATGGAACCATAAGAATATTGAATTCTGTTTAGAGAAAAGGGGTGACGTGACTGGGCTCACAAGTGCGAAACACAAATGAAAATGTATTCATTTCACCCTCTGTGTAGCATAAATCTCTCTTTATTTGCTTAAGCCATGGGTGAATATTTTCACAGAATAAAATAAAGGCTTAGATACAGATTAACACTCACTTGTTCGATATTCATTATTATGTAAATTATTGTTTTTTTCTGAGCGAAAACTACGATTAGGTAACTAAAGTTTATTTCCCCTAAATGATTAAGTATTGTCAACTATGAATAATTAAACATTTTAACGTGTCACGGGTAATGAATAGAAAATATGTCTGGCACAGTAAACATAATTTAATGCTGAAATGCAAAGCAATTCTTTTCCAATTTTTATTCCAACATTATTCTTTGTATAACTTCTATCTAATGTAGCTACAAATGAGGCCGGATAATAAATTAGGTGGATTTGTTAAAGATCACCAAACATTACATTTGCTCGCATCCTTTTTAAATTAAAACTCGTTTTTATTTGTTTGTTCAAATCTTTTAGAATTGGCTACACTGAAAAGTAAGCTTTTAAAATTTATAACAGGATGCCCCCGATTAAAATTTGCGAGTGAATGTTTATCTTCAAAATGTACGATTAAATTATTTCTTAAAAATATATAATAAATCAAAATTCATATGATATTTCTATATGAAAGGATAAGCTGTTCATTAAATTAAAAATAAATGTTTCTTAAATAAATTACGGGAAATGGTGACCCAATTCACGGACATTCAACATGTTGAATTTCTTTACAAAACAAATTTAACTAAAAAGCAAAAAAATTAGTTTTATCGTAAGCAAAGCATTAGTTTTAAGATCTAAAAGAGATAGTTGACAAATATTACAATTATTGGTAAAATCCTAGGAGAGCCCACACCCTTGGCGACAAAGTGAAAAAAAAGCGTCAAACCAGAACGAAATTTCAAAAATAGTTTGGTTTACCATATCTAATATATCGAAATAGGGTTACCAACATCGGTGGAAACCACAATTATCGCCAACCAAAGTATTCGCGCCAAGGATGTAGGCTCTGCTAGTATCCTACCCAATTATTAATTTAGAATTCTATTAATTAATGATATTTTTTAAATTTATATCGTCTTTACCGACTTAAACTAAAACGGATGTTTTGTCTTTTTCATTTTGCTTTTCCTTTTCAATTGTCAACATGTCAATGGCTTGAATCAATGGAAAACAACTTCTCAACGTTGCTTTCATCTTTTTATAAGAAGTCGTTTTATTAACAAAACGAACTTCGACACTATTCTCAGATATTCTGCAACTTGAAGAATGCGATTTGCAGCTAGCAACAAATTCAATGAATTTACGATACCGTCTCCATACGATGTCGTAATGAATCATGTATAACGTAGAGATTCTGAAGCCATCTGATGTCAAGGATATTTTAAACTCATAAGAGTTGTAATAAAGTGATGTAATCAATCTCAACTGGAACTAAAGAAACAACCACTTTATGATTAATAAGTTGAGTACTCTATTTTAGTCACACAGTTTAGCTGTGAGAGGTAAATACTGTGCGTTTTATACTTCTGTTTCTGTACACCTTGACAGAAAAAAAGTGAGAGCTTATGAATTTCAAATTTCAAATATCAACAATTAACAAGGTATTTCATACAATCTGATTTGAATAACTGCGACAAATTTAATACAGTTTCTTCATGAATATTAAAATCTATTCAATATATAAAGGAAACTAATATTTATTATAACTTAAATCACTCCATATAATATAGGAACCTATACATTACTTTTTAAAAATAAATTACATGGAATAAAAAAACTTCTTTTTCCTTGTAAAGTATTACAAAAGTATAAGGCAATAGTAATCTTCCCCAAGTTGATTGAAATATATTTTGTGATGATTCATGGGTAATATGTGTGAAACTGAAATAAATAGATGAAGTGACTGCAGAGAAGTGCGCGATCAAAGCTCTCAAAATAGTACTTAATTCATGGCATTACGAAATTGAAATTGCGAGATAGAAATTTATGAGAGGATGGTAGGGACGCTTTCTAATTTATTGCTGAATAGTTTTCAATTTTCTCTTCAATATAGTCTTCATTTAGAAATTTCTTCCGCTTAATCAAAAAATAAAGACGTCAGCTCACCTAGTCTGTTCTTATCACTTTTTAGTGCCATAAATTAAAAGAAAAAAGAAAACTACCAGTTTTATTCATATACGAATAATGAAAAGATTTTGTAATATTTTTAACTTTAAGCAAAAATGTATGTTATAACCAGTCATTATTTTATTCATGTGTGAGTAATTAATTTACAATTCAGAATTTTTTTTTATCTTTAAATGAAAACAAGAAAAAACGAATACATTACTTACATCACTTTCCTACTTATAAAATATGACAATAAAAATTTCTTTACATTGAAAAATCATTTTCATAAAATATCAAAAAAGCAGATTCGGTATTTTTTTTACTTAAAATCCATTTTAAAAAAATTAACTAAATCGATGTAAGAAAATCAATAAATCATTTCTTGAAATAAAGCCTAAACATTAATGCACCATAAGATCACAGGCATATTACAACCGCTGAATTTTATAATAGTATAGATTTTAACTTCCGAGAAATATTTCGATATAATACAGCGATACTATCAAATGTAGTTTTCGATCTTGTTAAAGCAACTAATAAAATTTATGGACTTCAAATTACACACACATTTAATTTTCCATTCAATAATTATTTTTTTCCCAATGCCCGGATAAGTTTACGATTAATCCATTCAGCGCTACGAGGATTAAAGGGGAAAGTAACTTATACATAAGTGATGCAGGCGAACCTAGGACACTACCTATTGGGTGTTTCAGTCACGTGATAAAATAAATTATATTATTAAACCAAATATATATTAAATGAAAAATATATTGAAACACCATAGATTTCAATAAAAAAAGAAACTTTCAAATACAGAACTAAAAAAATGAAAATAGGGCGGTGCCCAAAATAAAAATGTTTCCTAAATTAGAATTAAATAGCCAAGAAATAAATGAAATATTAAACTCTTGGCTTATATAGATACGAAAATTGCTCTATTTTAAAGATGGCTGTTGGCTTATAATCTCAATCCATCCACAGAACCAAAGATCTGACATTCTATTGGCAATACACTTCCCAATATGCTAGTTTTATTCAGTATTTCATGCAGAGGTTCTGAATAAAATACGTCTTCTGTTGATATGATAGCCCATTGTGGGGATGTGCCTTCCTCAGAGATTTCTTCCATTCTGTCCTCCTCTTTGTCAGGGTACTCTAGTTGATGTGTGTGTGACTCCTAGAATCTTAATCTTCATTAACAGTCTGTTCCATCTTAATTTAGGATTTCTTCTAACTCTAGTTTCCATCGGTCTGTACTTGAAGATCCTGAGTACCATGCTGGAATCATGAAGATGTACCAAACAAATTTCATATGATTACTTTTAATATGTTTAATTATATCTACCACCCTGTATAAGCAGCATAACTAACTCATTGTTGTATCGATGTCGCCATGCACAATCAACAATTACCGTACCCATAATCGTTCTCTTTCAAAGATGGCATCACAATTCTCCTATGATCTCGCCAACGTTTCGGAACCGTATCTGAGTATAAGTCCAATAATGGTTTTATAAAAAATTTATTCTAGTTTTTTACTTTTATCAAATCTGAATGTGTGCAGAAAATGTCTTAATCCATTTAGATATCGATTAGCAGCAGCAGTACGTCGTTTGAACTCAATATCCATGCTTCTATGGTTATTTATGTTTGGGCAAAAATATACAAAGCTAGTCAGCAAGCTCAAATTTGTAGCATTAAATTTCAAGAAATTTTAAGTTGGCAGCCATTTTAGACACTGGGATATATATATATATATATATATATATATATATATATATATATATATAGCTATATATATATATAATAGCGCTTCGTTCATACAAAATTGCATTTTAGTTGCTAATCTCTCGACAAAAAAATGCCTTTAAAATTTTATTTTTAGTTCGAGCGATCAAAACGATATGAATAAAATAATGTATTAACATAAAACTACAAAAGGCATAAATACCAAACTACAAAGGGCAGGATTAACACATATGGTTTTATATACAATGCATATTTAAATTTAAATTCTAATTCAGAGTCATTCTTGCACATTTAAATTCTACAATATATATGTAATGTAAATTTCAAATGACATAGATTTGTTTATTATTATTTTTTTTACTTTAGCGTTAATTATTACAAGTAAGTGAATGTAATTATGCACTCTAAATTGAAAATTAAATTTTAATTTGCAGCTTTTCTTTGAGAAAATATTTTGAATTCAAATATTATTAAATGCGGGTAATTTAGACATCTTATGTTTCCCATGAGTCTTCATTTAAATTCAAAAGTTTTTTCAAAAATTAAGCTTTATATGTATAAATCGGTGCTGTAAACTGCTGTAAAAACAATAGCATTTGCAAACTGACCTACAATTGTAAATAATACTATTGTTGACTGCAAACTTGAATACAATGATTACTCTATTAAAACTGACCAAAACCTGCACTATACACAATTGTAAAATAAAACATATTTCTTTTCAATATTAAGATATCTTAAAATTTTTACTCAAGAGATATGAACCCTAAATTGCAGCAAGTAAAGAAGTGAAAATATGTGAACATATATATGGACAAAATTTATAATACATCTAATTATAAAAATATAAATAATTTTATATGAAATATTGTCTTTGTTTACTTATTTTGCAATTAAAAATTTATTTATCAATATAACATTTTAAAAAAATGGAAATAATCAATCAAACGGATTAGTTTTTTGAAACAATATTATGCTTCTAATAATAATAACTTAACATTTTATGTGAACATCGAAATTTTATCATAAAAATTTAAATACTCTAAAAAACATATTCATATAACGTAAACATATATTGTTTTTGCCACAATATGCTTGATTTTTGTGTGCTATATTTCTCTCATTACTTAAATAACATTTGTAAATTTTTTCTATTAAATTATTATATATATTATTTTAAAGTTTAATACACCAAAATTTATTAATTTCACAACTAAAAAAAAATAGTAGTGAAATTTAGAAATTTTGGTGTCTTAAACTTTAACATAAAATAATACCATTTAATTATTTACTTCAGAAAAACTAGAATGAACTGTTTTTTTCATATATAATAACATAGGTTTTCACGATAATTCAAATCTTATACTAATTAAGATACAATACAAATCAATCAACCATACAAATTCACTCAATCAATTATCAAATACCATTCAAATCAGAAGAAAGAAAATTTCAGCTCATAAAAGAGAATAAACTAATTTAATAAAGTAAAAGGACGCAAAACAAAGGACTATTAATTTTCATATAAAAATCAATATACCGTATTTACGCGAATCTAATGCGCATGGTTTTTGGCCAAATGTAGTATTCAAAATTGGGGTGCGCATTAGATTCGAGTGCAAGGTCAGCAGTTCGCCGATGACGTCAACCAAATTTAAATCATTACAATGGATTACTGTATTTCTCGACTACATTTACCGTTACATTTGTCGTTGACACATTATTGCATAGAGGATACAAACTGCAGTGTACGTAGTCACGAAATGGAGGGCAAACAAAGAAGAATGTCATACGCTACTTTCAAACGTAAATTAATTGCTGAAAAAAATGGCAATAGAAAGGCAAGTAGAGAGTTCAACAGACGGGTGCAAACTTCCCCTTTCTCTTATTCTTTAAACGGAAAACGTCCCCTAAAACCCCTAAGAATGAAAAGCTGTTCCCAGATGATGTCCTGATTTGAAACCAAGAGAATGGGTGGATGAAGGAATTATTAATGTTTGATTGACTCCGAAATGTATGGAAACGCCGTCCCGGTGGACTCTCCAATCCACCATCAATGCTTTGGACGTATTTCGTGGTCATCTCACCGACGACGTAAAAAGAAGATGCACAGCCTAGGCAGTGATCTTGTTAGCATTCCTGGAGGGATGACGTCTGTGTTACAACCCCCTGGACGTTAGTATAAATAAACCTTTTAAGGGGTACGCTCAGGCGAAGTACGAAAAATGGTTTGGTGAGCCAAACCGTGAATTGGTCCCGACAGGAAAAATTAAGCGTGCTGCACCGCACATTGTTGCACACTGGGTTTCTGTTGCCTGGAAAAGCATCGAAGCACCAATGATTGTGAAATCTTTCAAGAAACGCTGCATTTCAAATTCATTGAATGGCAGTGAAGATGACGTGCTCTGGAACGCCGAGGATGACGATGATGATGAGGAAAGAAGAAATGAATCTGCTTCTGACGAAGAGAGGTGCGAGGATTCCTGTGATGAAAACATTAGTGAATAAAGACGTTTACTATTAATCACTGATTGTAGAAACTCTTAGCTAGATAGAAATACTACGATTTATTTCATGTTCATATTTTACGATAGGTACCGTATATACGGTAGTGGTAATTAACAATGATTGTTTCAGATAACAATAGCCAACTAATAGGTTAGTTCTATGTTCTGCTACTTTATATGTATAAATCCAATGTTGTATAAAATATGGTATCTAAATTTAAATAAAATTATCATACCATTGATTGATAGTTTATATCCAAATCCATTGTTTTATAAAATAAGATTCCATAAATTCCTTATACTATTGATGCGCATTACATTTGCCGACAAATAATTTTTTTATTATTTAAAGTTTTAAAATGGGGATGCGCATTAGATTCGCATAAATACGGTATACATACATATATATATATATATATATATATATATATATATATATATATATATATATATATATATATATATATATATTTGTATGTGTGAGAGATCAGATTATATATCTTCATCATAGTAAAAATGAGGATGAATTAGTTTAATAATACAAAACACAAAAATGGTACGAAACTATCTTTGAAAATAAAACAAAATCTGAGAGAATGTAATGCACTTCTTAATAAATAAAAAATTTCTCATAGAGTGCAAATCATTAAATAATTTCTTTTATGCATGATATTTAAAACTGAATTTAATTTTTGAACTGGGTTTAGCAACACTTTATTTGCTTTTTCAATTACATTTATTGTAAAATTTTAAAAATTTTTAGCTTATCTAGGTTAACCATAACTATGATTATCACATGTTAACTGCAAGTTAATAATAAATTTCTACTGACAATTAAGACGAGATGAAATTAGAGTACAACGCGGAAGAGAGAACTTGCTTTTCAACAATCATTGCCCTTTTAGAAGTGTAAGATGTAAGAAAATCGTAGTTAAAATAATCTCTTCGAAAACAAAATAACCTTCGAAATGCATGCCACGCGAAGGAAATTGAAATCCAGTATTCACTGCCAGGTGGCCATTAGCTCATTACGTCAATTACACCAGGACCAGGAAGTCCCATTTAGCTAAAAGAAAATGTAAGATGAAATACACGGCCACAAAAAGAGGGTAAAATACCAAGTGTCACGATATGTTATTAAACCAGCTCAATAGTTGAAGGAGAATCAAGAAAATCCGCAAGTCAAGGTATCACTTAAAATTCCAATTCCAGACACCATTTCTGGACACTTCATAATTTAATGAATTAAAAATCGCAAAAATTTTACTTTGAACGGTTTGATTAATGCTGTTTATAATATAGAATTATTGTACTGGGTTTTATTAATTTATATGCAATAAAATTTAATTCACCTTAAGAAATATTTCTTAGAAAAGACTTTGAATAATTATAAAAAATGAATTAGGAAGCATTTTATTAAAAATATGAATGAAAAAACTCTTTCGTCAAAGAAATTTATTTAGTATATCATTCACATTTAAATAAAAAATTTCTCGTTGTATTCCAAAAATAATGTTTTATTTATTATTTAAAAAATAACTTTAAGTATAATAATAATAATATTAATAAATATCTAATAAAAAGAGTAAAAAAGCATTATTAAATTGATGCTCCACTGATCTCGGTATTTTCAAATATTAAAAAATTCTCAGAATTTGATGAAAATTACGAAGATACGATAAAATAATTGCCAAAACTTATTTTTTTTTTAATTATAGTTATTCATTATACAGTCTCATCAACATTCCTCCGGTAGTTTAGATTCTAAACTACAGGAGGAATGTTGAGAGTACAAGCTTCATCGTATATTGGCGTTTTATAATTTTAAATAATTTATCTCCACTGATTAGTATAAATAAAAATGCACAAAAAGCATATTCTAACGTTTTATTCATCTCAAATTGTGATTCAACATGTGCCAGGGTATAAGAAGACTGAAAAATGATGATTCATTAACAAAAAAAGTTTTTTTTTACCTTCTATTATTTGGATGCCCCCAAAGGTTTTCTGACAACCTTTGGCTACAGTTAACTTTTTTTTTCTTTGAGGATACATGAAAGTTAGTCATCTAATGAAGTAGATGTTTGTTTTTACGAACTCGTAGGAATGCGTAAAATAGTTCGTAAAATAAAATATATAATGTACTAGGTTATTAAATTCTAAATTTCAAACTACTTTTTCTTTATAAATAAAATGCTATTCGAGAACATAGAATATTATTTGAAAAATTATTTAGAATGCACTATAAGAAATAAGATTCATACTTTAGACAACATTACTTCATTGGTATTGTTTCCTTTTTCAAATTTTTTCTCAATTTTCAAAATTGTCGAGAGGCAGCTCTTTGAACTGCCAAATATTTTTTGGCAATTTTTGTCTCATTCAAATTTTTTTCCTCTACTTCTATTGGAATTTTCCTTTTTTCACTCGACTGATAAACAACACGTTCGTTTCTTCAACTTCGACAAATTCTCAACGGAACCGCTACACTCCTAACAAACGAAACTTTATAAAATGAGTTGTTCAAATGAAATGAAACCATCTTCAGAACACAGCCCAAATTTTTTTAAAAGTTTTTTCTTTCTTTTCTATGTTCTCACGTATGAAGAGGGTGAGCAGAGTTTCCTCCCTCCTGCTTTCTTACGTACGAAAGAGATAGAGTAAGTCGATTATGATACACCAGTTCTTTCCCATCAAATGTCTGTTTCCACAATGTAAGGAATACCTGCGCGTGTCGCTTTGTTGTTAAAGAATGAATCAAGTTCTTCGGCATTATATAGAAAAGAAATCAAATAAAAAAATTGAAAAAAACATCTGATCATAAAATAGTAGTAAATAAAAAAACCGGGAAACGAAACTATTTCTTAGAAAAGAAAAGAAAAAGATATTTTTAAAAATTTTAGTTCGTAAATCATCATTACTTCGGTGTCAAAGTAGGGACTAAGTTCGTAAAAATGTGAGTGTTCGTATAATAGAGGTTTGTGAAAACGAGCATCTACTGTACCATGTAAACAATAATATTGATAGTACTCAAGTACAGCATCATCATTGCACTGTTGAGCACCTACTCTGTACCTTGTAATCGATAATATTGATAGTACTCAAGTACAGCATAACTGCTGATCTGGTGAGCCATGATGTGGAATGATACACATATGCTTCAACGTATATTAATTGAAATTGACTGCTTTATAGATGTCATCAGGAGAGGACATAAAATCTCTGTTATGATATGCGTTACGGCTTGCCCCGCGTGGGACCATTTAGAACCAATATATATATATATATATATATATATATATATATATATATATATATATATATATATATATATATATATATATATGTATGTATGTATATATATTTAAGACATTGATTTGTGTGACTTGAAGGAGAGAGATCGTATGTAAACAGGCTGCAAATTTCAACTTTAAAAACATTGTGCAATTTAAAAATGAAAAATAACGGCACAGATGCCAAATTCTGAGTATGGTGTTTTTTTGGCGGATTTTTATATGTATATGGCAACCTGGTTTTTATTGTGCCATATATATGCAGACCTATCAGAATAAAGTAGAAAATTCTATTTTGGTAACACTAGTATTTACGTCATCGCATACGTCACAATACAT
The DNA here is from genome assembly GCA_037975125.1 of Latrodectus hesperus. Taxonomy (NCBI): domain Eukaryota; kingdom Metazoa; phylum Arthropoda; class Arachnida; order Araneae; family Theridiidae; genus Latrodectus; species Latrodectus hesperus. The sequence continues at coordinate 34,724,155 of CM075862.1, forward strand.
CATCTTGGCAATATTTCTTCATCGCCAAGAAAATTCAGAATTTAGCATCCTGGATTATACGGCATCTGTACCAACTAAACAGTGCGATGTCTGATACTCTCCATAACAGCATGCAACAAATTTTAAAATGAGTTTTATCATGTAATGTCTCCTTCAATATATTTTATTAATAATTGATGAAATACATTTAGTTAAAATATGAAATATATTCGATATACATTTCGAAATTCATCATAAAACATTAGAACATTAGAAATGAACTAATAGTTTTCGCTTAATTATGTGTAGTCCTCCTCTTATTTTAAAAGATACATTGAACAGAAATTTAGTTTGGTAATACATTAACACATTTAATGCATATTAATTTACACAAACTAAAGAAAGTCTTTGAAACTTAATGCAAAATAGCATTCATATTTTAATTTAAAAAATAATTATGTGAAAAAAGAGAACGAAAAAAGGGTTTTGTGCCAAGAAAAAAAAAGAACGGAAACGAGCAAGAATATCGCATCATATTAAAGTGATCAAACATGGCTGTTTTATAAAATTCTGTCATTTCCTTGAATATTTTGAACAGTATTTCCTAGCGGAAACCATATTTGCATGAGAATAGTTGATACATTTTTTGCTTTTCTTAGAATACCATGGAATAGGAAATGAACAGGGTTTTAATATAAACTGAACGATATCACAGCATAAGCGTTATGAAAAAGTAGTAAAAATAGCGCTTGGTATAAAGAGTTTAGCATTATAATTTGAATATTTAGCATAATTTTTTCTTCACAGTCAAACTAACTTACTTTCACTTTGAAGAAATATTTGTAAGAAATTTATAATATCGACATTTCTCTTTTACCTTCGAAGGTGATATTTAGAAATAAAATATTTCTAGGATAGTAATATGCATAATCGCATACATTATTTATTCTCTTTCTTAATTATTCACAAAAATATATTTTTACAATCGATAACTTAGATGGCAAAATATTAAGTTTTTAAATAAATATTCACAAAAATGATGTTAAAAGGAAGTAAGAAATTTAAAAGAAGCACTATATCTTTTTTAACGGGAATAAAAATAGATTAATAACAGAAATTTTAAAAAATAAACAAAATAATAGAAAGAAGCTACAAAAAAAAACAAATAAAAAATTGTCTACAAAGCAATAGTATATAAATAATTCAAATTATTGAATTAACAAGTTTGAAAATTTTACAAGTATTGTGCATTACATAAAATTTTCGATCAAATATAAAATGCAAAATTAGTACTCAGGCTCTTTTTGGTTTATCATTCATTATTAACTTATTGGTATAAATTCATGTTAAAGAAGAAGAAATATAAATTCTATCTAACAATAAAACCATAACTTGTAACATCTATTTAAAAATACCAAATATGTGGGCTATATTATAAAACAAGCAAAATTACAATTATAAATTGTTCTATTTTAAAGATATTGTAAAAAAGCTAATATATCAAGAAATATAGTAGTTGTTTTTATTAAATATATATTAACATTTTTAAATTTTTAAAATAAAAATAAAAATATTTTTTGAGTATGAAAAAAAGCAAAAAAAAAATAATAATAATATCCAATTAATAATTTTAAATTAAGAAAGAAACAAAGAATAAAAATTAAATATTTCTTTTTTATGTATTTAAAAAATAAAATAGGTAACCAAAATTGTAATGTAAAGATATCGAAGAAAACTGTTATCTTTGACATGATTACGGTTATAATTTATGCAACAATCATTTGCCAGTATATATTTATTATATTTTTCAGAACTTATGCATTATAAAAAATTTCTGATGCTGAACTATATGACAAAATGCATAAAAAAATAATTAAAAGGTTATTTCACAATTTCAACAAACAGCAACTAATATTGAATTGTAACTCATTTTAATATTCCTGAAAGAGAGATTTATTTGTAAGATTCTTAAAGCTTGAAATAATTTTTTTACAGCACAAGTAGCTCTTATCAGCTTAAACTATTACAATGTGTTATAAAAGTAATCTTATAGTACAAAGGAGATTACTATATTTTTATAATAACTGAGAAGCAGCTATAAATCGGACACATACACACAATATATAATTATACCACATTTTATCAAAATAAATTAAAGCAAATTATAATTTTTCTGGAAGCTAAGAGAAAAATACTTCATTCAAATTTATATTGCTTTTAAAATCTGTTTTAAACCGTTGATGAGGTGGCCAGTAAGGTGTAACTCGATTATAAAAGTATTAATTGTCCAAGGATATGAAAAAATCTTTTTGCTTCAGCTGCAAAAAAAAAGAAAATAATAATAATTGGCAATTACTTTTAATTATCTTTCACTCTGTTCGTCTTCTGAAACAAAATAAATTGCTGAAATATATTTAAAATTATACTGGCAATAAAAATCCATTTTATCGCCTTTAATTCCATCATAAATCCCTTCTGAAAATTTATTTCCTACGAACTATCCATTAAGCGTTCCTTTGAGTTTTTTTTCCCTTTATCCTTATATACTTCTCTTTCAGTAATTTAGTTTCTTAGTTTAAAAGTTATGAAGAATATCTTCAGAGATCTTAATATACCGTAATTATAATTACGCTTTTCACACTTTTCTGAGTTAAAAAAAGAGAAATGAAATGGGACACAAAAATAAACTGTTTATTAAAACTAATCCATGAAAAGGAATCTCATAAATTATTCATTCATTTTTTTTTTTTTGGCAAAATTTCATTTTCGGTTTGCCTAAATTGATAATTTTTTGAAGCATATTACAAGAGCTTTTCTTCCTATTTTATGTGCAATTATTTATTTTAAAACAAGCTTTCGATCATGGTTTTAAGACAAAAAATGTTAGTTTAGTTTAATCTATCATGATGATATCTGCAGTTATATATAAAAGCACCTTATTGACGAACAATGGCTATGATCTAACATATCATGTATACTAATGTACTCGCTGCTTCATATTTGATTCATTTCTGATAATAGGTATAAACCTATTTTTTAAAATATTATGTAATGCTTTAAATAGATATCACAATTTTATATATTTTTCCCGAAATTCTTTTATTCCTAAGATTTTACTGTATGAGTTTTCATAAGCAATGGGGATTGACAAAATTACAGCCACATCAACATTGACTAGAAAATGAAAAATGATACCCCGAAAAAGTAAATATTTTCTTCTAAAAGTATTTGACAACCATTAAAATAACCGTAATCATCTATAAATGTTTATAAAAAAGCAGTTTCATTTATTAATAATTATATGTCAGTCTTACTACTATGTCAAGAATGATATTTCATATTTCGAAAAAGCAGTTTTGATCCGGCATAGGTTATTATATGAAGTATCTATCAACAAGTGATATATGATTGAGTGACTGTAATTATCGCTGAATCGAAAAATATTAATATCTTGTAGAATACCGAACTATCATGATTGATTGATATTCTAATTAGAGTGGCTAGGTATTCGAGTAGGAATATAAACTAGGATTCCATTGAGGTGAATAGAACAAAACGATTATTAACCATATCAGTTCGGTGAAAGGTATCAATCAAAAAGCTTTATCAGAAAACGATTTTTAGGTGTCATTGAAATAAATTTTAAAATATAAAAATAATTCAAAAAATGTAATGCACATAAAAAAATTATTTACTGTAGGAGGCTGATTTGCAGTCTTTTTTCGCCCTTCACTTGGACTATATTTAGACTTTGAATATTTTGTTCTAGATATAATAATCCGCTAACATGATCCAGTAGTACACTTCATATTTTTATGGATTAATTCTACAAATAATTGATTCTACCTCAACTGTAAGAACATCATACAGTTTCATCATTGATGAAAATATTATACAAATTCGCCTTTGTTATGCAATTGAAATAATTACAAAAATATTACAAAATATATGAAATAACTATAAAATATACGTTCTGATTATCCAATAATATAAGAAAATATGAAAGAACCTATTGTCTACAAAATAACGCACTTTTTACAGATTTTAAATTTACAAAGATCAATTTTTTTATTATCTAAATATTATTCCCTTAAAAATATCATCTTGTAATATCATTTGTATGTTATAAATATTGCGTCTCATTAATGGTTAAACTTTTTTCAAATTTACTCAAGTACTATCGATGCTCACTTCACATCTGAACACTAGCAGTGAATCTCTAAACGCGCATTTCCCAATATATCAGGTCAACAAACTATGAAATGAGGTACTACTCATTCCATAGTTGTTGACGACTGCTAGATTGTCACCTGATAACAGACTTTCACTAGTCTCACAGGCTAGTAGACTTTCACATCGATGGTCACTTCACACTTAAACAATGGCAGTGTATCACTAAACGCGCATTTCACAATATATCAGGTGACAATCTAGCAGTCGTCAACAAACTATGTGAGGGGGTACTACTCCTTCCATAGTTTGTTGACGAAATCTAGATTATCACCTGATGATAGACTTTCACATGTACCATCCGAGCTCACTTTACACTTGAACACTGGCAGTGAATCTCTAAATGCGCACATTTCCCAATATATCAAGTCAACAAACTATGCAATGAGGTACTACTCATTCCATAGTTTGTAGACGACTGATACACTCTTAAAAAAATCGAGTGGTTTTTCACCACTCGATGAGCGATGGATATTTTATACTCCATAAAGATACAAAATGAATCCTTTTCTACTTAATTGGGTAGAGAAGTTCTCTTTCAAACACTCCATCCTCGATTCAAAGCAATTTATACTGTTTTTTATGTGTTTATGGCACAAAGTAAATGTGATGTGCTCTGATTGGTTTAAATCATCACGTGGCTCTATGCTTTCGGTTTAGTTTCGCTAAAAATGGAGGCATTTAAGACTTCATTTTGTAAAGGCGCATCTATTTGAATTAAAATATGTGTATAATTGGACAAGAAGGAGCGCAGAAACATTACGGTCAAGTCTTTATTTCTTATAATTAATTGAATGACTCAATCAAATCTTCATATTTGTGATTTTGCACCATGATATAAACTTTTCCTATTCTTGAAAGTGTGAATGAATGAATTTTGTTGAATTTATATTCATGTAATATTTATAATATTTGAAATTTCTGCTTAATTGATAATGTTTAATAATATAAAAATGTGTTTAGAAATTTTATTTTTATTTCAAATACTAATTTCTGCCAAAATTTAATCTATTATTAATGAATAATAAATTATAATGAATGCATATTTAAATTCTTTTAATTTCGAAACTGCGTGAATATGACTATCAATTTTCTCGTTGATTTAAATATCCAATGTATATTATAAAAATATTATTTAATATAGTTTATTGTACTGAATTGAAAGTGCTGATTTATAGCAAATACAACATTTTACCAATGAATAAGAATAAATTTTTCCATAAATAAAATTCGAAGCTTTTTAATTTAAATGTTAATACAATATAAAGCAAATATTAGTCTACAGAATATAACTTAACAGTAAGTATTTCATTTATTAAAATTTCACGGACAATATGTATTTTATTTATAAAAATTTTAAGAACAATTTTTGATTTGATTGTTACTATGTAGAAGCATTCGTAGAAAAAACGAAAACAAAATTTTATCTGTATCAAAATCTACTATTAATTTGTATAATATTTTAGAATTTCCAACTAAAAACTTTGTTGATGGAAATATAATTTATATTCGTATTTTATGGTTGTCATTGTCATCAGTGAAGAAAAAATAAAAAACAAAATTAGCAAAAGTAAATCTGAAACATGTTATTTTGAAGATGATGAAATGCAATGTAAAGAAGAAATGGCTGATCTGGTATATTCTGTATAATCTGTAATCAAAATAAGATTTATGGAGACTAAGAAAATGTCAACTATTGTTATTATTACAAGTATTAATTTCATTTTTCTTGTAAAATGCATTTAAAAGTTTGAAGTAATATTCCATGTTTTATGTAAGTATGTGGTAACTTAATTAAATAACATGAAAATTCCAATCAATATTTTCAGTTAAAATCTCTTATTAAAGTTTTTGGTTCTTAAAGTTGGTTTTAAAGTAATGAAAGGTATTTATTATTACTCATTAAATTAATATTACTTGATAATTAGCTTAAGAAATTTTAATAATGTTTTTAAATCTATTTTGAAATAAAGTTTAATTTGTTTTTACAGTTAAAACTAAATTTTAATTATCTTTATAATATAAATTTATAATTCATTTAAAATTTTCTGAATTTTTAATTTGAATTTAATTGCTTAAAAAATAAATATCCAGTATTTATAATTCACTTGACCACAACTAGTTTTTACATGTATGATATTTTTGAGTAAACACATATGTACAGATGTGTGTATTTTTCCTTTCAGATAAAATGATTACAATTTGAAATGCTTTATGAAATTCATCGAGAAAAAATATTTGAACTTATGAAGAAAATGTTTAAAACAAAATAACATTTTGTGATGAAAAATAGATCATCTATTGTTCTATTCTATAACAGAATTTGTCTCTAAGTATCCAAAAGAGGCTGCTTTCAATGAAACATTGGTAGTATAAAACCTGTATTTTTTGCATATTTAAGGATGAATTTTAAAATATTCATGAAAAGTACTAAACTTTTATATCAACATTATTTTCTAACAATGCCACAATGATTTAAGCACACCAAAATTTACAATTCCTTACATAATTTGTATATCTGCATTTTTAATGGTAGAACATGAAACATGTCTGTTCATGCATTTCCAAGTTTTTTTATTGCATATGAATAAGATATTTTAAATTATTTTAATGCCAAAAACATTTAGTTAAAATTTTGCAGAGAAAAATTTTTTTATATAAAAATGGAAGAAAAATCTCATTGTTATTTTGATATTTGTTTAATGATTGCATGATCCAAAAGAAAGTAATTAAAATCTATATTTTACAAAATATGCAGTATTGCTTATGTCTTTTATTATATTGTAGTTTTCTATCTTGTATTTTTAAAAATCATTTTACTTAGCAATGTATTTGAATATTAGTATATGTGATACAAAAGCATAGTTTCAAAATTTTTTTGTTGTAATTTGTAAAAAAAATTATTCATTTAGTTTCACCTGTTTTTCAGTTATAGTTGATTGATTCAAAATGCTTTAACATTAAAAATAAATTTATGTATGCATGTATATATTTTTATTTAATGTTTAAAAATCCATTTTGTAAATTATGATAGGGGCTATATCTATTTCATAACAAGAAAAAATCCAAAATTGTTTTGTATTTGTTTCATTATATATCAATAATTTATCACTTTTGCCACATTCTTATAAAAATTTTCAAAAACTACTAGATAATCATTAATTTACTAACTTAAGTTACTACGTTTTAATTAATTAATTAATGATAATACCATTTTTTAACAAATTACACTTGCTTTAAATTACAATAAAAAGTTCTATTAATTTAATATATATGATTATTTTCTTTATTACAGATAGATTTGGAATTTGATATCCAGAGGCTTGACTGTTTTCTCAATAAATATCCTGCATTCTATGCTCCTAGAATATTATCGTATGTTCAAAAACTTGTCCTGTAATATGGAATAAATACGTGAGAATTCAGGATGATAGTATTTTTTAGGCTGAATATAATTTCAATACAGAATATAATTACGTAGATATCTGATTTCTTGCAGCTTTATTTTTTAATAAATAAGGCTTTATATTTTTTGAAGTATTATTTTATGAAATTTTTTAGTATTAAAGTTTATATAGACACTATAATGAGAATACAGATATTATAGAAATTTTACATATTTTAAATAGAAATTTAAAATATGTTATTTTTCGAATTAGGTGAAGAGATCTGTAGAAGAAGAACAACGCTCAAAAGTAGTCAACTACTCTTGCTTTGCTGTGGTCAAAAGCAAGACCTGAATATGAAATCTTATATGTGTGGATAGTGGATTTATTGATGTTGGATATGCAAGATTAAAAAGCGTTCAATATTTTATATAAATGTCATCATGTGTTTAATGTTAAGTACGATGTTAAACTTACTGTATTTTATGCTCTCATGGACTATATGATTTATAAATTAAAAAATGGTTCAGTTGGGAATTTAATTTAAACTACACATTCTTACTATAATCGATCAAGATTTAAATTTTGCAAAATACAAGCATTAAAATGCATATTATTATTATTATTTATTATAATTATAATAATTTATTATTAATTATTATTTTATTAGTATGAATTTGACATCATAAACATAATAATTTCTGTACACATATTTTTATTTAATCTTTTTCTGTATTAAATATTGAATAAATGTTTTTTGTATAATCTTGCATTTTATTTTTAATTTCATTCTTAGTTTCATTGAAGTTATTTTCAGTGTAATTTAATTTTGGAAAATACATCATAAAACAAGATTTATTTGCAAAAATATAAGTCAGTTTTGTTCAACAGAATAATCTAAATATTTGCCTTTATCCTCTTGTAACTACAACAATGCATATTATCAATATTCAAAAATAAATATTTAGCTATACTATAAATAAATTATTTTTCAAAAGAACTTAAATTATATTTACTTATATAAAATATTTATGTATTTCTTAAATTGTGTACTATTTATTGTATTAATAAAGTGTATAAAAATTAATTTTGTACTTAATGGGCTCATAGTAAACTAAACTGAAAAATAAGTAGTGTGACGATTTTTTCTTGAGAGTGCTCCACTCACACTTAAAACTAAATCGATATAAATAATGTAATAAATGGCTGAACAACTTGCTTGATAATGTATGACCACTATAATTTAAAAACCACTATAATTATCCAAATCAATTAAAATATCACATTCAATTGTACTGTCTGTTATATTATTGAATAAAGAAATCATATATCTTTATATTGTAATTGTCAAAAAAAGAAAAACATGAATCATTAAAATAAAGAATTCAAAACCTAATTTCTACATTAAATTGTCGATATAAAAAAATCAGCAATACTTCTATAAAAGATTGAAATTCACTCTTTTTTCTATCTAATTTACCCCTTTAAGCGATTTGTTGTTTCTCTCCTTAAAAGGAGTGGCTTACCCGCATCTTTCAAAAGAGTGAATTTCTATCTTAAAGATTGATTGAGTGAAATCCACTCGATTTTTTTAAGAGTGTAGATTGTCACCTGATAACAGACTTTCACTAGTACCATCGGTGCTCACTTCACAGCTGAACACTGGCAGTGAATCTCTAAACATCCATTACCCAATATATCTGGTCAACAAACTATGAAATGAGGTACTACTCATTCCATAGTTATTGACGACTGCTAGATTGTCAACTGATGACAGACTTTCGCTAGTACCATTGGTGCTCACTTCACACCTGAACACTGGAAGTGAACCTATAAACATCCATTTCCCAATATATCTAGCACTCATCAACAAACTATGGAATGAGGTACAATTTTTAGTGTCGCCCTATAAAGTTAAAAATCTTTCGGGATACGTGTAGTTTAACTATAAATAAGTGATGAACAATTAATATATAAAACTGTAAACACACATTTCCCTAACTTTGCTTCATAAATTGAATATTTTCAAATATTTGCCCCTGTACGACATCTTGAATTATATGAGTAGATTATTTTGTAACATCAGAGGAGCACGATTGCTTGTCTGGTACTAAATTACTCCTGCTCCTCTATTTTGTAACCTTTTTACCTTTTTCCGTACCTGGTTTTGTTTTCAAGATAGAACAATTAGCTCAAAAAATTTCACAGCTAAGTCGCCACATTTTTACCACATATCCACTTCCTATACAATATTGTCTTCATAGCTTTTGATATTCCAAACTTAAAATGCTGAGCTGGGACTTAACTGGCCATCCTATTTGTAAGTCCATATTAAATTCATAATTACTAAATTTTACTCCAAATTTGATTTTTCTTAAGGAATGAATACAACTAAACATAAACATAATACGTTTCTAAAACATGACTTATAAGCAATATATCAGTTTAGGATGTTACTTCTAAAAACAATTTAGAAATGGGTATTACTTTCAAAGTCTTCATTCAATTTAACTTTAAGCTATTTCTAAAATTCACATCAATTTAAGACTTCTTTTTTCCAAAAGAAGAATATTTCTATAAACAGAAATATTCACTCTTTTCTTTTTATTTGGATTTCTGAATAGACTAAGCCAGACACTGACTACCTCAGCGAAATAGAAAATAAAAATAAGAAGCGTTTTTCTCGAATGCAGTTGCAAAATCTTAAGAAAGCTTTGTATTTATGAGTCATAAACAAAAGCACAAAATCTGCATTGTAAAAGGGGATGAAACAGCGGCGCGTTCAAACGTGTCCCGCGTTCCCTTCTCTCTGAAACATGCATGAGGGGTGGCTGAAAACAAAAGAAACCGTCGTTTCGCTTCTGCCCTAGTCTCGCGAAATCCACATATATTATTTATTCAAATTTCGAGAACATTGAGTTTTTGCTTTCTTTAAAAGATGAAAAAAGAAAAGTTTGCCTCACTCTCGATTGGATTTAAATATAAAGGTCACAGTTCTGTCACCATCTGCGGAAGTTCCCCACTTTTTAATCGACTTACTAAGCATACCTTTTCCTATTCATATCCTTTATTTAGAAAGTAACACAATAGATTTTGAAATTTATCGTAAGAAATATTCTTTTATACATAATCTTCATAACTCAATTATCACAATTTAGAAAAATACATTTCAAAATTACCTAATATTACTTTTCTAAATCAATTGATTACATGCAAAATGTTATCAAAGTGTCGTACACCAATACTAAAGAAATTTGATCACATTCGTAAATATATAAGCATTTCGTTTTCTTCGCGCTGATCTAATAATAATTTCTGTTTACCAGAAATTATATGTATATATTATATGTTTACCAGAAATTTCTAAAGAATAAGTTATTCATGAACTTGGATCGTTGAACGTTAGCACAACTGTAGTCAAGACAAAATAGAAACATAATAGCTCAAATAACTACTTTCGACTAAAATTGTTTGTCCAAAACTAATTTAACTTTGTGAAATTGATTGATTATTTGAAGCGAAACTTGTGTCAAATAATCGATTCATTTCAGTGCGAGTCAGCACTAAAAATATTTTGCGAACATTCTCTTTAATATGCTTTAGTTTCTTTATAATTATTCGTTAACTTACAATTTTATTGATTAAATTACTATCTGCCTTTTTTCATGGGCTAAACTTTTAGAATAAAAACATGCCACATCATTTCTTCTTCGTAGAATGAGACTCGCACTCAAAGAACAACTTATTTTGACAACTCATTCTGGAGAAACTTGAAGCAAAAACGATGTACTGAGACGATGGTCTTGAAATTGATTTTCAACACTTGCAGTTTTTCAAACAAAACATTTTTCCAATGTCTAAGTGTTTGGAAAAAATATTTCATTTAATCGGTTACGGGGTATAAGACTCATGTATTTGGCAAACGCAGGATCTCTTTCATTCTTCGTGAAAATGCTATATTCCCAAAATATCTAAGTATTGCTGATTCTTCGCAGAGAGGATCCTTGAGATTAAGCTCCCTTTTTAAATTAATCTTTATAATTTGGATTGTAAATTAATGTTTTAGTTCATGAATAATTTAATCTCAAAAGAATAAATAATCTGAAAATTTACAATTGCTAAATTAATCCAAGAAGTAACTCTCAGCTTCTCGAAAGCATTTCTCAAAATATATACAAAAATTTGAAAATAACACAAAAAATAACATTGATTATTTATTAAGAATTTATTGCGTATGTTATACTTTATGTTATATATTTTATTTTGTATGTATATTAAAATTTCTGTACAAGTTCATCTTCTGATTCAGTATTAATACAGAAATACTTGATTTAATAATTTTGAAAAAGAGAATTTCACGGGCGAATTATTAATACTTTTTCAATCATCCTACACTTACTTCTACAGGCATGATAATTAGGTGATATTATAATTTTGGATAAATGTAAACTGGAGTATACAAAAACAAATTACAGTCACACTATTCTCAAAATGAAATGATACTTCCTTTGTGGTTGGACAGGTAAGTCAGGAGATCTTGTTAAATTCCAGCTTCCAAACTATGAAGACACATTTTCGAGTTAATAATAGCACACAAAATAAGGTGCCCTATATACATACAGGACAATCATCTCAATTATGTCACTTTATACATGAGAATAACATCCATAACCACCAAAACAACTTAAAACTGCATACATAACATTTAGGGCCAAGTTTAAACTGGTTGTTCTATACTATTTGAGAAACACAGAACCAATCATAAGTTCAGACATTCTATGTCAGAGACAAATTTGGGTATCTAGAATGTTATGTCAAAAAGAGCTTTGAGAGTGCCCAGGAAAATTAAGGGTCTCGCCTACAACTTCTGTGGCGTATTCGCAAATACGACATAAGTGATATTTAAATAAAATTAATGTTCACCATCAATCATACCCTGTTTTAAAATGATAACACTTTAAAATCAGCTTCTACTCTAGAAAAACAAAGGTGAATTTACTGACAGATTCTTCGAGTCAACTTAATCAAACGAAACAGTGGATAGTACATGGAAAAATATGTTTGGGCAAGACATTCCTAAAACATCAAACACTGTAGAGTTGCTTATTCATTCTCAATGTAGCAAATAGTTTGAACGAAAAGTTAACCATAGTCTAGTTGCAACCTAATTATTTTAAAGTTGTGTCTGTTTTGTCTCACTTTTTCCACACGAGAACTAATCCGACGAGATGTAAAGTTAAAAGCGGATTCTCTGAATCCCTATAAGCAAATAAACCAAAAGAATTTGGAGTTAAATACTCGAAATGTTACACTGGATTACTAGAGTGCAGATCATTCACTAAATGGCTTGGACTAATGAACACTCAAAGATCTATTTATAGTTCAGAGTTCTTCTGTTCCATTTTTAAGATGGGAGTTAAATTATTTTCAGCACAAAATTCCTAAATTCATTTAAAAATGTTAAGTTTCTCTAAAAAAGTATTTCGATATCACATATTCTGGGATGCTATAAAATATTCGCAACAATATTAAATAATAAGTAGAGTAACTAACATAGAAATATTTAAGCATTATGTTAAAATCTGAAAATATACACTTGAAAGATTAATAGAAAAAGATTTTATTAGATTTTTATTTTACAACCTGCACAAAACTTCAGACACTAAATTTTAACACAAATCCATTTTATCTAATTTCAAGAAATTAATACAGGAGGTCAATTTCCACACTATTATGATTTTGATAGGGAAAAAAACCTTATTAACTTATTATTTAAAGTGTTATTTTAAGATAGGCAACTATAATATCAGAAGCAATCAGAAGTTAAAAAAAAATTTCTGCTTTTTTATAAGATTAAAAATAAAAATATATCTGAGGTTGACTTTATTTCTGTAATGGTGACGCAGAAAAGTTAATCTTAACATTGTGAGAAATATTAACAATGCAAACTTTAACAAAGTATCAATATAAAATCAATGCATTTGCGGAAAAAATAAATCCATTTTTACAAATTCATTTCGCTTTACAATGACAAACACATCACGATAAATGTATGAGATTCATCATATATCAAATGTACAATACTATTAAGAACAAAAGACAATTCATATGTAAGTAGAAAATAAAGCCTGGTGTTTTATTGATGTTACTAGTGATTGATGGATAGCGAATAAATTAACTATTTTGCTTAGCTTATAGTTAATTTATATAATATATATAAGTAATATGGAAAAATATAACAATAACTACACGTTGTATGTTGGGCCTTCAATATATTATATATACATCTAAAATATAATAAATGAATGACCACACAACCAATTATACATTTTTTAATCAAAAGTTCTTTTTTAATCGATTAATCTGGAAAGGAAAGTGAAAAAATTAAAAATCTAGAGAAAATTGGAACAAAACTTTTCGTCACTAATTTTCTAAACACATGAATAATTTACTCAGGTTTATTGTTTTCTTTGTTACGATTAAGAGGAGACGTTCCTTAACTGAACTTAGTTTAGTTAAGGAATACGTCTTTAATTATAATTTTATATACTATATATTTATATAGTAAATAAAAACTAAATTGCAGATGCAAAATATGATGCTTTTTAGAAGAAATCCAAAAAAATATTATCTAACTTATTAATTTAAAATAAGAATTTTAGTTTCCCCTTTAAAAAACTCAACTCAATTCTTTGAATCAAACACTAAATTAATTGCCTAAACCTAGAACATTTTATTAGTTTATTATAACCTAATTTTTTTACTATTGATTAAAAAATTTATTTAATTCAAAAAATATTAAAAATAAATTAAATTTAAAATAGTTCATAATTAAGTTTGACGAAAATTCTTGAAAAGTGAAGAAATTAAAAATTGAAAAAGCTAACTCATCGAAGAAATTCTCCCGATAAAAGCAAACTAATCATGCAGTAGAAAAGTTGGAACAAAACACGATAGTCAATGCGTGGAAGGTGTTTGTTGAACCATTCAACTATTTTGGTACACACAAAACTACCTCAAATGCGGTAAATAAAAGGGTGCATTAAATTAGAAAAAAAATAGGAAAGCGATAAAAATCGAAGAAGGAACATTTTCCTATAGTATTTGAAATAATATCGATTTTCAACCAGTGAAGGTGGAAATTTTATTGCTCCTCCATTTATGTACCATAAACATGACAATCTATAGCGGAATGAAAGTTTTCCTTGTCTTAATTCTGAATTAAAACTTATTTCAAATTAAATTTTTAATTTACCTGATGATTAAAAAATATATATAACTTTTAAAAGTTTATTTGATGATTAAAATATTTAAAAAAAATATCTAACTTAAAACGTAAGCAATTATCAATGGTGGATTCATGGGATAAAAAATTTTCTTTTAGCACAACATAAAAATTCTTCAAATAATTAGAATATTTAACAAATCAAAGACAATCTTCCACAAAAGCAATTTAGTTTGTTGCACTATGGTTATTTTTTATACACCAAAATAATCTGTGATCTCTCAAACTATGGTTTTTAAATTTCACAAAAAAATAAAAAATACTGTATTAAGGGCATTTAGTAGATATTAGCGTTTATATTCTTGAAAATGTTCTAGATTCCCAGTGGAAGAATTTGTTTGACTCCTATATCAACAGATGAAAACTATTAGAAAGTTCTTTTTTAATATTCATGAGATTGCCTTCTAGCAAAAGTTTTTAAAAGTATGCAAAAAATTTGGAAATGTTTTTATTAGTTTATACCTCATCTAAAAATTGACTAATACATGCATTAAGATGCCCGTGTTTTTCTAAATGGTTAAAAATCGTAATCTTCATGGCATTATGGTATTAGGTTTTACATCCAATCTGACTGAAAATGGTTCATTTGAGAAAAATCAAGAACGTTAAGGTTTTGTAGGATATAATGTTCCTCCTCTGGTGGGATGTGAAAATTCGAAAATGATGAGGGAATGTTACTTGAGGCTGACATCGTTATCTAACCCTGATGCGTCTGGGTGCATTTAGCATTTTCAGCCACCAGAAAACGATAACCAGAGAATATAATGCAATAAATAAACAATCTAGTATTTTATCGTCCGAACATTTATAATTAGAAGCAGGTTATTCGAAAACGACGGACTCAATGAGTATAATATCAGAAGTTAGAGAGAATCGAACATATAACTCCATAATATTTAAACAGGAGATTACTTTACAACAATAAATTTACAATCGAACACCAATTGAATCAATATTTGAACTACGTTTTCTATATCTGTGCTGAACAGTTTTTAAAGTTCAGAATATGAAATGTTTACCCTACAATAAAAAAGTAAAACATTTTTCTTCATAATCTAGACTATTGTTTCTTTTGATATCGATATTATTCTCCCTGCTTCATGCTAATTCAATCAACTAGAAATTTTCTAAAGAATATCAAATTTCTGATATTGTAGATGTTTTTCTATGTATTGATTCTCATTCACATTTAGATTTTGTGTTGTGTTATTTTTCATTCAAAAGAAATTGATTTTTTTTTTCATAAATAATGTTCACACAAAGAAAGCAGAAACAGATAGAAATTACAAGATAAACATAGAAACATTTACATAATATTCAAAATCGAATTTATTTCATGGAATTTCAAAAATTACTTGAAATACTACTAATAACACCAAGTGAATTTAAATCAACAATTACTAATGTGACGATTTTAGTGGTATTTTAAAACCATTTTAAATAAAATAACTGTCAAGCCATATAAACTTAATCCCGCAAAAAGTAAAAGCCTTTTAGACTTTCATTTCTTGTAGCATTTTGCTTTTCAGAAAAACTTTCACAGTTAACGATCTACATTCATATATCGCAAAGGTATAAAATATAGAGTTCTAGTACTCACTTTAACAAACGTAATCAAGAAAAAAAAAAAAAAAAAAGAACGCACAGCATAGTAGTAGGAAAACGTTCTTCAGGTTAGAATGTTGCAGATTTAATCCCAATCATGGTTTTATAATAGTAATACCTTTCTGAATTCACGCGTATCAGGAAATTTTCAGCACTAATTTGTATAATTCCTATGGACACTCTTGGCGGTACGTAAAGTGTTGTTATATTAAAAAGCCTTTGACCCTCATTGATGCCAAAACAATTGCCAGCCGACAATTAATTTGCCAGCAAGTTAAAGTTTTCCATTCCAGAATTAAACAGCGACAGAACCATTTCAACTATAATAGCCAAACTTAGAACGAAACATTTGAAAGGCATGAGAATTTCTAAAGACGAACAAAGCAGTTACATCAGGTTTTGTCCTCACAGCCCGGATAACGCCCAACTGTCTCCACAACATATCTTCAGCTGCCCAATAATTTTGACCAAGCTATTTAACATCAGCACACAGAATCCTGTGGAGCTTCTTTTTACAGATAAAGTTGTAGAGATCATCAGGGCTGTCTTTGACACCTTCTGGGACATTTAGGGTTTTTGCACGTACTCCATGGACACGACACCATCATCAACATTAAAAAGGCTTACAATGATTTTCAGCTGTTACTTTTACGCTATGCAATATAATCCACATCACTTCTTGCTTAAAAGTAGATGGATTTAATTTTAAAACATGCTATTTAATAACTGAATCGTCACCCTTTTGCTATAAAAGCAGTTTTGACTATGATTTCTTGATCGTTATTGAGTTTGTCAACCCATAAGAGACATTGAAATATAAAAAAAGTTCAGAAACCATGTTAAATAGTAAGTTTTCACGAAATTCTCTCTTGTGAGCGAATAGTTGGCAACAGAAAAGAGAACTACACAATTTTTCAAATTTGAGAATTCTTAATCTACAAAAATAAGGTCCCACTATAAAATTGCAGTTTACATTATTTACAATATACTACAGTACATAATTTCTAATAGTGTAATCAAATCTGATGGCATTTTAATTTACTCCACTTTAAGTACAAAATACATAATAAATATCATGAATACGCCAAATTAATTTTACATTCAAAGTATCAATGTTAAAAACATGCTATCAAAAATATACCTCATTAGCTACAACATGAACTTTTATTATTTGGTTCAAAAAACTGCCTAAATAACAAGTCAAAGATGACAGACCAAGTACTACTGAAGGTATTGTATGTTCAAAGAATGTTTCCATTTTTACTCGCAAAGAGAAAAATAAAAAATATACTTTTCTTAACAATCTCTCTCATAGGGAATTTCTTGCCATTCTATTCTTTCTTTAATGCATCGACGATTCTCAACTAGGCCTAGACACATACCTCTAAGGCTTTCAAACATAATCACGGCAGTCCCCAGAATCTCGGACAGACAGCCACCAATCAATTTAAGTGCAATACACCTGACCCCATCCATAATAACCCTATTCAACATGCTTTATCTTCCTTTTTTTCGCCTCAATTAAGGCACCTTAATCTCATTTGGGAGCAGGGATTTTATAGGAGTTTTTTTGCAAGCGCTTTTAATTTCTTTTCCACTCTCTGCCAGCAATCGGAGGACAAAGTTTATTAGCCATCTAATTTGACGGCTCCTCATCAGGTTTTATAAGTCTTATTATCGACGTCCCTGCTCCTCTTCTCTTTCTGCAAAAGCTTCTAATGGCCACGAGAGTTAATTGGAAGCGGCTTCTCCTTAATGGATTAGAGTAGTGCCATGCGGGAATACACATCGTCGGCGTAGGGCGTGTTTTTGTTTGGGATTAGCAGCCGCTGATCTCACTTAGCCCACCCAAAAGAGGGAAGATGTGGAAATAATTTAAGAATTCTCCATGTTTCGAAGATTTTCAGCACGTCTGTCTCAGATAGATAGCCTTGAAAGAAAATTTTATATTTTTTTCTCTAACTTGACGATGAGTTTTGGAATACTTAATAGATTGTTTTCTTAAATAAATAGATTATGATAGACAGAATAGATGCGAATAAATTAATTCTTAAACTGAAAAGAATAATAAAAATATGAATTCAAATAGATTTAATTTTTGATGTACGATCACTTTTTTTGTCAATGAGTGTTAATTTGCCTACAACCAGAAGTTTACAGAGAATTCCGCGAACCCCTATAAATATCAACACACCAAATGGAGATTAAACCCACAAGTTGGTGAATTAAGAGTCCAGAAAACTAACTATTTACTTGGTCTCTCGAAATTATTGAATAAAAACACTTTCATAATTATCACTGGTAACTTATTCTCCAAAATGAGATGCGCAATAGATGCTGGATTACAGTCATAAAATTATTTAAATAATTTTTTTAAAGAAATGATTATTTCATAACAGATTCAAATTTCAAAACTCAATTATTTAATTGATAAAGGAATTCATAATATAAATTTTAAAAATGCTTATTATCATCATAAGGACTCATATCTTTGATTTTATTAAAATCCCTTCTTAATAAACAAATCCTTTTTTTATTATGTTGTCAAAAAATTAAACAATAAAAGGAATAATACTACATTAAAAAATCCTGTTATAGATAATATGCTGCAATAGCAAATTTTCTGGCAAATTTATTAAAACCATGATCCATTTAACTTTACCAACTTGGCGAAAGTAATGTCACCTCAATATACAAGCTAATGCTTTGTTAAATTCTGGTCAAAATTAAATGCTTTGAAACTTTTCTCTGAAAACAATTGGTTATTTAAGTACAGTACTACTGTACATAAATAACCAATTTTTTTCGACTTAAGACGAATAAATTAGAATTCGTACCTTACAGATAATTATACTTTGATATTATGTAATAAATGACTTACTGATGATGAAAAATTGTGACAATCAATGAAACAATCACGAACGTATTGCTTACCGAAGGAATTTTCAAAAAATAGTGAGCCGTATAAATGTAATGCAAGAGAAATTCCCAATCAAGAAAAGTGAGACTCATCCCGATTAGATGAATAAGTGGGTAACAGAAATACTGCATTTCCCATTCTTCTCTGTAGAAACTAATGTGGAATTTAGAACCATTGAAACAGCATTATCCTGCTAATGCGAAGTGTACTTATAACTATATAAACATATTTAAAGATGTAGTGAGATTCTAGAACGCACCATCTCTCTTGTTTACGAGTCTAACGACATTAACAACCATCGACTAATTTGAAATCTTGGTCAAATGAAGAAGTTGTTTTCAAAACTGCTATTTTTTCCACGCAAGTGGGCGGAGAAATTTTTAGATCCAATAATATTTAATATTATACCGAGCGCTCATGTTGATTGAGAGTTGATGAAATAAACTCTTAACAATTACAGGACTTTTATTTGTAGAAATTTCTCAAAGATGCCGAAAAAAAAAAAAAAAAAAAAACCCAGCAGTTACAGCATTTACGAATCACAACTATACAGTACCCATTCAACAGATTCAACGGTAAACAGCTCCCAAAAACAGAGGTCTTCAAATACCTCAGACAAACAGCTCATATCCACTAGTCTATTACTGCCACTGGAAACTAAAAACTGACTCACTCGGTCAATGGAACGGTGGTATTTATAACTTGCTTGGCGTGAAAGCCTAGGTCTTTCTCCAAGGTTCTGGAAGATTCTACGTTATCTCGCTTATTAACGGCCCTAGAGATTAACTGGTGGAAGTTTCCAGAACTATCAATTTCTGCCAAGTGTTCGCCAAGAATCTCGATAAAAGGTCGCCAAGCTGCCAAATTATGGAAATGCCGTTCTTAACATAAAATACGCTTCCATCGCGCGATTTTTGTTCCAGAATAGGAGTACTTCTGATCTGTCAGAGGTATTTCAAGACGACTACAAGGAATATTTACAAACTTTTAAACAATATCTCCCGCCCAAATAATCAGGCATCTTAAAACGGAACATTTGATTGGGCCAAGGAAAAGAAAACGAAATCTCATAGCCTTAAGCCAAGTGTACAGAGGGATCTTTTTCCCAAATACTGCTCGCAGTCATAAATGCTTGGACTTTGATATTCTCATTGGAATAAGGCATATATGGCACGAGCGTTATAGCCAGAGTTGCAAATGAATGTAAAAATAGGTGAATTAGTAACCTGGCCGAAGTCAGCGGTATATAAGAGGCTTCAATGATTTGAAATGTGTGCAACTTGGATTCTCTCACTTAGGAAAAAGCTACAAGCAATTTTTGAAAATAAGCGAAACCTATATTTCTTCTGTTTCGTATTTACTTATTGTAGCATGTGTGTGTGATACATATTCTAAAACATACTAAAGTAATCTGACCATTCAACAGCTTTTGTGCATCGCCAAATGTCTGTCATTGCAAAAATTAAGCTATTAAATTAATTCTGCAATCAATATTTCATTTAGAGATCAATTAGAATTTCTGTTTCAAGATAATTTATAATAACCATGGTATTCTTGTGTATTTGAATACATTCAAATGTAAATATAAATTTTCTAAAGTAAAGCTTTTTTCAATATGGAAACATAAATCACATCAAATAATTAATTTCTTAGTAATTTGATGCTCGAATTTTCGATAGTCTTTAATAAATAATGCTTTCCTAAATAAACAAGAGGTTTAGAAATAGCCTACAGCATAATTTACAGATGTATCCCCATACACACAAATTTCAATTAATTATTTTAAATGAAAAACCACTTCGTTACAATTTATAATGTTTATACAATTGTTGTCTTATCTTTCTTGATCGACTGACGGATCTTCGCTTCGTCCATTCGAACATGATGCTTTCGATATTCGAATCCACTACATTCCGATAACGGAAGCAATTGCCCTCACCAACCAGGCCACTGATGCCTCGTATTTATACTAACCAACAAGATATTTGTGTGGTTGTATGAACCTAAATTAACCCCTTAACCGGCTATCCCGGGCCCCTTGGTAGGGGCAACTGGCTTCATTGCAATGCTTAACATATATCAATATTAATAACAGATACTTAACAAGTAACAATGTTAATAACAGATACTCAACATGTCTCAGTATGATCTGAAACTGTGCATAAGATTTTTAATAGCTAATACAAGGAAATCAGTTTTCTTATTAAAAGAAAATGATACCTTGTATTAGCCCCTTGTATTAATTATTTCTTCTGAAATAACTTTTTGCCCTGTCTCATCATGTAAATTGCTAAATTAATAACGATAAACGATTTTATATCAATAGAAATATTTAAATTTATCTCGAGTTGAAATAACAGTATGAAATCTTAAAAACACTATTTCACATGAAGAAACTGCACACACAATATATTACAATAATTCAAAACACCTAGTATACTTAAGCAGTAATCCATACAGTGTTTTGATAAACAAGTTCCGAATACAAGTTGTTTAAAAAATGTATTTGTAGACTTCTAATTATCGAAGTAATACACATTTTAGTAAATATTAAATAGAAAAATTCAAACAAGACAAATTTTATAAATATATTCTACCATGGTATGTCCTTCAGCATATATTTGTTCACAAAGAAATTATAGAATGGACATGAAATTTAAGCTCACTGGAACCGGAAAAGAAAGAAAATGGGTGAGCTAGTTATTGATGGCATTTTTGAAAGTCGAAAGAACAATAAATTTCAATGGATAATAGCATTTCTGCTTCGGAAAATAAAAGTCATAAAAAACATTCAAAATGAAATAGCAAGGAAGCAATATTGAAATTCCTACAGTACCAGAAATTTCTTTAAGCTTCTAGAGCTGCAGAAAAAACATCGTTTTGGGTACGAGATAAAAAAAAAAAAGCAAATGCTCTACAATAGCGTAAAAAAATATATCCATCAGGGTTATAAAAAAGTTTTCCTTTTAATGTTTTAGTAAAAAAAAAAAAAAACTCTTTAAATTTTGGAAACTTTAAATAAAGTGCATTCAGTGGAACAATTTCATTGCTTCGCAATGTGCTTTTATAAGAAAATGAAAGTCTTCAATGTGTACTTATAGAAAATGTAAACGAATAAGCAATCTAATTTTAATATCCAAAATTGACATGTTTCATCAAATGAAATGTGTTAGGCACATGAAGTATACTAGCTTTTGTTTAAGTTCTTTTCTGTTTAGAGAAACTGTCTTTCAAAAATAAAAATAATTTTTTAATAAATTAGACTTAAAAATATGTACAGCAATCGTCTATTTTGTAAAGGCTATAAAAAATTGTGATTATGAATTATAGAATGATTCCAGATGAATTTAAAAAATAGCACCAAAGAATTTTGTTTGCTATTATTATTGACCATTGAAATATTATAGTAACTGAAAATAAATTAATTCAGAAATAACAAACCTCAGTATCATTTATGTCAATGTGATTCAAATTATATTTTTGGATTGAAATACCTTAGACATCATAATTTTTATTTGATAATACTCAAAATTATGTAAGAGAGTAGGTAAAAAGTATAATTTTCAGATTATAATTTTCCAATTATTTAAATTAAAACTAGAGTATAATTGTTGTTAAAAAGCACTGTTTTCACAGTTACCTTTTCGAAAAAAATACATATAATTCTTTGATTTGTTCGAAACTGTAAGTCGAAAGAAACCTACCATTCTATTCTTCAATTGGGCAGTTCATGGGTTTGATCTTTACCTGACGCAGATGTTAGCAGTTCATCATCCTGATGTTACAAACGCGAGGAAATGAACTTTAAGTAGCTCCCGAACTCTTACTTATTAGAAATGGTGGTTTGACTTGTCTGTCGCTCAACAGTCATTTTTTTACACACAAGGGCTAATTAGACCGAGACTTATGGTTTAAATGGATTCCGAACTACTACAAACATCTAAGCTCAAGGTGGGATTCCAACACACGAACAGTTGAATGGAAGGCAAGTGCACTCACCATTCGGCTACCACTTCTGCAAGAAATAGTCGTACATTGGCAAATAAACCAACAGTTTAAAGTTGATTCCGGACTCCTACAAAAATCTATCTGTATACTCGATGTGAAAATAGAATCCACAAGCTGTTGAAAAGAAAACAAGAAGCTAATCGCTCAGTATATGCATATTATCATTAATGCGTAATCCCATACATTTTCAAAAGCTGAACTTTGAATAAGAGTAATTTATATTAAAAATTCATCCTCTTTTTATCTTCAACAATAAGTTTCCTTTTACTAAAAGTAGAGGTTTTGTTTTTCACTATATGATTATTTTTTTCACACACGAAAACAAGCTAAATCGAGAACCAACAATTTAAAATAAATTCAGAAACATTTGAAATCCTCCACTCCTGACGCAGAATCGAACTCACGAGCTGTTGAGGTGAAGACCAGAGCGCTAACTATTCTACTACCAGGTCGACCGAGTGCAATCTCAATCATGTGGAGATCATTATTTTTTAATTCTAATAAAGTGAAGAACTATCATCATCAGCTCAAATGAATATTGATCGCTAGAAACAGTGATAAATATATTCAATATTTTTGTGGAAAAGTTTTACTTACATGACAAGACACTCTTCGCGAAGAATATAGACTCACTAACATACTAGTAATATTAGCCGTCGGAAGAAAAAATCTAGTGTTCAACGGTACTTGGAGAAACACTGATTTTTATAATGCCACATAACACATTTCATAAGAAATAAATTTTATTTTACAATTGCCAAACATTATCTCTCGCTTAAGCCATTAGTTTACGGGTCCTGATGACAATGTCCTCCTATTGAGAAAGTACGGTACAATTACTTATAAGCTTAAAAAATCATTAATTGATTAGCATCACACAAAACACAGTTAATCTACCATTCTACCTCTGTAGAAATGATCTGGTAAGCAATCATGTCCACTCAATCCTCTATACAGAGCCACCGCAGCCTTTCTTGGAAAACTTGGAACAATTTCATAAGAAATAAATAATTTTTTGATAAAAGTCATCGAAGCTCTTGTGAAAATAATCTAGTTTTAAGTGTTTTGAAACTAAAAAATTTAAAAGAATAGTAGACATTTTCCAAATCAATTTTGATACAAACGATAGCAGTTTTTTAAATTTATTTTGTTTTGAACTATAAATAACCAAGATAATGTATGAATTTACAAATTATTCTGAGCATTTTAAGTGCTGTAAAAAAATAAATAAATAAATATAAAGGTATAGAAATTTTATGACTTCATATCTAGACAGCTTATGTTTCCTATGAAAATACCTTTATTCAAAATATCTTGTTAACAGCCTCGACAAAAAATACCAATTTAAAATTCACAAAAAAAAAATCCTATTTAAAATATTAGGTTGGGGAATAAGTTCGTGGCGTTCTTACCAAAGATTTTTATTTAACATTAGTTAATGTTGTTCCGTCAAAAATCGCCTGGTATGGTGACAAAGAAGTTGTTGAGCCAGTTTTAAGGACCCCTTTGTCATCGAAGGTAACGCCCTTCATATGCTTTGACAAGGAGCGGAAAAGATGGTAATCGGTCGGTGCAAGGTCTGGTGAAACGGGGGATGCTGAAGGACCTCCTATTCTAGCTCTTGGAGTGTGACTTTGACGACTTGTGCAACATGGGGCCTGGCGTTGTGGTGAAGGAGTATGGTTTGACCATGTCGATTAGGTCTTTTCAATCGAATAGTCTCATTCGCGCTGAGTAGCTGGGCAATGTAGAGCTCCTTGTTGACTGTGGCATTCTTTTCCAGCATTTCCCAGTGCACCAATAGGTCCTTCAAAACTGGCTCAACAACTTCTTTGACACCAGACCAGGAGTGTTTGGCGGAGCGGTATCAACAAATTGGTCGAGGGGAGAAGAAGTTGTAAACAGCAACGGAGAATATATAATTGATTAACTTATTGATATTATTTTTATTTTTTGTTTAAATAAAAGTCATTAGTAAGAACGCTACGAACTTATTCCCCAACCTAATATATCCAATGGGGAACAATAATCAAAACCACATTTTATTTCCGATTTTTTCTTTTTTTTACTAAGAAAATTACTAATTCATAGAAAATTAACTGCATATTCAGTTTATCTTTTTCACTGGCAGTACTAATTACTAGCTCGCAAAAAGCAGTGTTGTGTTAAAAATGCAAAGAAAACTAAATTAAAATTTTCTTTCATTATACTGGAAATTAATAAAATCGGAGAACGGCACTATTTTTGTAATAATGCTTTTCAGTACATAAATTATTCCGTATATTTTACACACCGTAGAAGAAATCTGATATTCTGAATATATTTATATAATTTTTGTATATAACATTCAGGATATACTTTTCACAGAATGGTGGCTCCGTGTTCAAGTGTTACAAGGTAGAAAACCAGGAAAACTCCCAAATACATACTCCGACAAATGAGTATCCGGAGAACAAAAATGCAACACCCTTTTCCCAAAGTTCAGCAGTAAATGAAATTTATCGCGAGCTTTTACACTAGGCTCATCCGCGAAAATAATTTCAAATATTTCATAGCGATACTATTGAACAAACTCGTGAATCTTTTTAGATACGCTACATAAAAGTTTATAAATTTTTATCAAATCCCAGGTATATGAGTCACGCGGTATATGTACTATAAAGATTTAAACAAACATCGTGCAGTATTTTGCAAAACAAATTACTTCCGTTAAATGAAACACATCAAATTCAATCGAGTAAAATGTAGCAAATAAACTTAACATGCCATGCCATTTAAAAAAAAATAATCATAATGGAACAGAATCAAAGATTACTGCAACAAACTAGTTTTTAAGAAAATTATGCAATCAAATTTCGAATATAATGGGAAAATCTCCGATTCAATTTTAAAATTTGAATTGTGAGGACTTTTGAAATTTTACAACGCAAACAACATATAATGTTAATGTATTTTTTAAAAATTACTTTATATTTCTTAAAATGGAATTCTTTGAAGTCCGGCAGGAAACCAAAAAAACAATTTTCACGGTTAACATTAAAACTGTATTGTTAAATGCAGCCTATACACAAAAATTTGCGTGTTTACTTCAAAGAAAATATTTAAAAAAAGGAGACTTAAATTTCATACACAATGGAATCATGCAAAACAATATATAAAATGCACAAAAATGGTGCTAACAGAAATTAAAAAATAAGAGTTAAACTGAGAAATCCCGCTTTTTCCAAAATAACTAAAATGATAAAAAAAAAACAATTCCTCACGAAAATAATGTTCGATTTTTCTTTTCTTTCCTCAAAACGGATTATTAAAAAAAAAATCAGCACAATAAATCAGGAACAATGCAAAGACAGAAGCCAGGCGAGAAACAACTCAACTTTTTGTTCTTCTGCTTCCGAAATGGAGATTCGGAGAGAAAAAGTAAATCATAATCAACCTTTATTTGCTCATCCAAGCAAAACAACTGCACTTCGTAATAAATTTCGACCTCTAATGAAACGTGAATTGGGAGAATCGAATCATCAAGCAAAAAGAAGATGCTGTTTTAGAAGCAATTTTCCTTCTACAAAAACGTTAACAGCATCTGAGGAGGGGGGGGAATTCTCGAGAAAATATTTGTGTGCCTTTTCTTTCTTTCCAGCAAAAAAATATTTAACGCCAAGCAAAATATGCTGAAATATGAATTTATGATCGTCACCATGGTAACGAATTTCGCTTTCAACATTGTTTAATTTATTCTGTATTCACCGCTAACCAACGCATCTTCAATCTTTTGATGAATTTAGGGTTAACCCGCACATTAACCGTTAAAATTGCTGCTAACCTGCACATCTTTAATCATTTATAGACTTTCGATAAATATGAATGCGTGACTTTAACGAGTAAATGGACAAATCACACAGGAAATCTAGTTTAGAATGGGTGTCAAATTTTGTCATTTCTCTAATTTTCTCCCCCTCTTTCTCTTTATACTTTAGTATTCATTATTTCTCTATTTCTCGATGGAATTGAAACCACGTGATGAAACAGAACACCATAAAATAGTTAATCCATTATTGTCCAACCACTGTCAATTGTAGTTAGTTTTGAATTGCGATGATAGCTTCAACAAAAAGCTGTCGAAGATCAAAGTATTCCTAAGGTGAAAAGATTGTTATTAAATATGAATATATAAAAGAAATAATAATTTCTTTAATAACAGATGAACATTCTACATCTGGTTTTCATTGATCTTCTTCTTATGGTCATTACTTAGGACAGTGTCACTAACCTTGTCATTTAAAAGAGCCAAATCTAGATAATTTACAGTTGAAATTTATTCAGAGTCATTTTTTAACATAAGCTTTCCTTTAGTAAGAGACATTATTACGGAATTAATTAGGATTAAAAATACACTCTCAAGCTTGCCTTTGCCAAATTAGTCTTAGTTTTACTAAGTAAATTAAATAAAACTTGGTATCATACTTACATAAAGATAATATTTATTTAAAAATATCACTATAGTAAAATAATGTAAAATGTATTCCTAAAAATAACTACAAATTCTACCACTAATGTGAGCATTGGCCTTGCATTTCCTTTCAAAGTAAGGCTAAATCAGATTTGTATGATGTAGTTTTTAATTTCAGACACGATTCCAAGTTCTCATCGATAAGTAGATTTCTTAATTTATTCTCTATATTGTTCATGCTTGAAAGGGATTGTTCACATGAATATGTAGACCAAAATAAGGAAAGAATAACGAAAGCTAGTTTTTCCAGTTGATCATATAAGACAGGAATACTTTTCTCCAAGTGTTAAAAATCAACATACTGCATTTCAAGGTTGCCACTATGAATATTAAATGATGAAATATTAAGTTTTATTACGTAACATTCATAGGTTTTATTATAATAGCTAGTGTCGCTTTTTTGTTTTTGAAATCTAAGCTGCTGAGAAAAGCTTCCTTCATATTTATTAGTGTAATTTTGAAATAGCAAATGACAATATTAAACTTACTTTCTCGACAATATTTTAATAGGCGTGGAAAGTGAATTGGACTTTCTCGCAAAATTTTCAGCAAAAAGCGCCAATTTGTTTTCGTGGGAAATTACTTCATCTAACATCGAAAAAATTGTGTTTCATTTTCCTTGAAACTTACGATTAAACTGATTTAGATGAAAAGTAACATCCACCATAAGATAAAGTTTCTTGGTCCACAAATCATTCGTTAACTCTGCATCTTCTCAAGAAGAAATGCCTTAATTTTAGTAAACAGTGAAACGACACATTTTAAAACGTTTCCTCTCGATAACAAACAAACCTTGTTATGCAGCAGCAGATCTGCATATTCGTTCTATGAGAAATTCTTTATGGTGTTTTTCGAAGCACTCAATGACAACTTTTGCTCTATCAATTCCACGTGTTTGTCCTTTGAGTGGCAATAATCTCCAAATTTCCTATTTAGAAATTGTGTAGTAGAGATAAATCACAGAATAAGAAAACTTGCATTGTGTCATTTAAATCACAAGACTCGTTAACTACTATTGATAAAGTGAAAGCCAATTTGAGATCTTCAACTTGTCAGAATCATCGAACTTTTTAAAGGAATGATTTCGAAAAATCTTTGCACCATTTGTCCAGACTCTAAGCTATTTTTGCTTTCTATAAATGTGCCTCCTACCTTGCGTTTCAAAAGTTTTTACTCGTCTTTTACAAGGCAAAATAATAAGCTGTAGCCGAGGGCTAAAGAGCCGTGGGTTGCCAACCACAGGCTTAGGAGAATGTTTGGGCACAAGTGCATCTATCTTAAGTACCAAACTGCTAATTTGTTGTTGTCAAACTGGAAATTTCTTTCACCAAAAATCTAAATAATTTTCCATTTCGTGCTGAAGATTTTTATATTAGTTTTTATTTAGATGCTACAAGATGTACTGAGCGAAGCGCTCGCTTCAACATTTTTTTCAGATATAGTAAAACATTCCATTTAGATACAGAGTGAGCATTTTTTATATGTAATTTTTGCTAATTATTCAGAGCTCCAAAAATTATTTTTTCATGAGGACCTACTTTCAAAATGATGCTCTACACTCATCACATTTTCCAATAAAATGTGATGAAATGTTTATCTTCTTAGAGCACCTTCGTTATTTTTTAGTCATTTTTCACCCAAAAAATTTAACTCGGCTGTTTCCAATCATTTTTTTTATTAGTTTTCTAACATCATGATTTAACCATTTAATATAATTCTTCAATTAAATCAAGTTTTCAAAATTCTGAAAATTATTTTTAAGCAAAAATTTGAATAAAACAAACACATTTATATTTTAACTCCCTAATAACATCTTTTACATTAAAAATAAAGTAGTGACAAAAATCATGACTTTAAATAATTAGCATTTTCAAGAACAAACAATTACAGTTCATTTGATGTCATAAATCTTGCACATTATCAGTGATTTGTGAGTATGGAAGTTTATAAATACAGCGAAAATTTACTTCATATAAAAGCAAACAAAAAAAAAAACGTTCTTCCATGAATCTTCATATTCTTTTATTTAATATTCAATATATTATCAAGTGTTGATTGGAAGTAAAAATTTTATATTTGTATTTTTTATAAGGGTTTAAATGAGGAGAAAAATTACAAAATTATAATATTAGCCACTCAGTACAAACAACAATTAAAATAATGATTTCTAAATACAGTGAAAGTATTAAGAGGGCTGCATTAATTAAAATATGCTACACACAGAGATTAGAATGGTCTTATAACCTTTCACTGTTCTTCAAAAGTCACACAAGAGTAAAATTTTCTTTACTTAATTATATTTTAAAACAAAAAATAAAATTCCTTCTATTCCGTTAACGCATTTTTATAACAACCCTCGAGCCTTTTACGTCGTCGAAAAATGAAGTGCAAAAATCATCATAAGGGAGGACAAAGCTCATTGAACAAAACCAAACGACTTTTCGGAGATCTGGGAGGAAAAGAAAAAAAAAATAATAATACACATTAGACGAGGAAAGAGCAAACTCCAGAAGTTTGCCAGAAATGAATTAAATGCGCAAAAAAGAAGAACCAAAAAGCGTAATAATCACTCCAGTGATCACCAGGAATTTTATATTCAGCGATTAAGGACGGAATCAACCAGCGGACGATTTATACTTCTTTTCCGTTTTTTTTTTTTCCCTTCCCTTCTTTTGGATAAAAAAAATGCCATAAAAGAAGCCAATAATACTTATGGCTTCTTACAAAGGATAATGCGTCAAAGCAACTTCTAAAAATTCTTGCATGAAAGACTTCTTTTTCCTCGATTAAGATAAGTGATTTTTTTTTCAACTCATAAGCCCAAATACACTTTGGTCACTTATATAATCGATAAAAGACTAAGTTAGATGG
The DNA here is from genome assembly GCA_037975125.1 of Latrodectus hesperus. Classification (NCBI taxonomy): domain Eukaryota; kingdom Metazoa; phylum Arthropoda; class Arachnida; order Araneae; family Theridiidae; genus Latrodectus; species Latrodectus hesperus. The sequence continues at coordinate 34,754,949 of CM075862.1, forward strand.
AATAGCAATGTTGTTTCTCTATGTAAAACATGTGGTGTTCGAAATCGAATAATATAAATCGATTTTATACTTTTCCTCTATCGGAAGTTATACCCAAAATTTTCACCAATATTCCGTGTTTTATAATAAAAGAGCACTACATTTAATATTCGATTAAATGTATAATCATTCCTTTTATTTCTTAATTTTATTAATACTACTCGTACAAAATTGATTATATACGAATATATATATATTTAGTATACATCTTACATTAATTTCTTTTACAAGTTGTGGCGTTGTGTTACGATATTTTTTTTATTACATTTAAATGCCAAATTCAAATATTTTTTCAGTAAAGGCATAAAAATCAATGCAAGATAATTCATATTTATGGTAGTTTTGTTTATTACTCTAAGTTATCTGTCTTTGGCGTAGTTAAATTATTTCAATAAAGACAAATATCCATAACCGAAATGTGATTCGAAGCAACGAATTAGTGAACTGAAGGCCAAAGTGCTTAATATTCAGATAGATATAATTTATGAAATAAAATATAATAAAAAAAGTTGCCATCAACATAAGATTAAAAATATCCGTATTTAACATTCTTGATAAACATCAATTGAAAGTATAATAATGGGGAAAACAATATTGTAATACGCAAAGATTACTTTTATATACATTAAGAATATAATGTTCATAGGGTACACACTTTTGAATCTTGTCAGTTTGAAACTAAATCACAAAATTATCATTCTGATAATTTTCTAGCGAAATATTTAATAGTATAATTTTTCTAATTTCAATGAACAAAAATAAGGGATCTATTCACGGATCTTATAAACTCAAAGAAGTAATAAATCGATTCAATCGAAATTACACAGCAGTAATAAGTTTCGTTGATATTTTTGTACCACGTTGCATGAGATTAGTACATAAAAAGCACCCAAAACATTCTCATTCATTGCGAGTCTAGTGGTTTGGTGTGGTGTGTGTCTGTGTGTGTGCGCGCTACAGTCACTTTCATACACGACAACAATCTAAATCAGAGCTTGGTGTTTGAATCACTAAGAGCATCCACACAGGAAGTGTGATGGTCAAACCAAAGAACTCTTAAACTAAAAGACAGAGCGGAAACTACCCAACTGTCTTCTCAGCAACAAGTTTAGTTGATAAGAAAGTTTTAATCCAATATAGAGAAAGGCTTTAAACAAAGCTATTAAGGACTTACAAGACTAAACGATTTGCTACATCAGAATGAAGGATCTCAGGTGAGGAATAGGCCTTTCCTTTTAAATTTTCCTCTGTGATATTGTTTAGTTTAATAAAGTATAAAAATACAATGATCAGATCCATTAATTTAATGCATCAAATACATTCAGAATATATTTACCAGCAATTAATCAGAAATAAAATAAATGAATAATGAGTTAAATGAAAAGGTTGATATATCCTTCATTGTTCGGAAAAGCAGATTTCTTTTATATTTTTCGAAAAATTTTTTTACATTCAGTGCTAAAATATTCCAAAAAATTCAGATCATCTTTCTCTTTAGTGTCTAAAAACTTCAACGATTGGTTTATTTTTTTATTTTTCAATCCACACTCAGAATTACATAGCAATTAATTTTAAAAAATGCATGTAAAATTGATATTATCTGTTGGTACTTTAAAATATGCATCATTATACCTGTTCTTTTCAGTTAGATCAACCATTTTTTTCAATCAACAATGTAATACAATTACCAAATCCAAGTATGTTTAGATGATACAAATAAGAAATGATGGTAAAGAGTTAACTTCAGCTCTAATCTTTATAACATAAAGCCTTAATCAAAGTCATGTGATAGGTTTTAAGAAATATTTCATCCAATGCAGTTTAAATCAATTGATTTAAAGCCAAATAAAACATATTTTTAGGAAAATCCTTACTATTAGGTTCATATATTAGATTTATTTTTAGTACAATCCATTCAGAATTTTATGCAACTTGGAATACAATCCTAAGTTTATACGATTCATTTTACAATGTTTTCTGAAAACTACATGAAATAATTTTACATCTACTCCCCTCTATGATATTCCATTAAAACTTAAAACACAGAAGTAAAAATACTTCAAAATATAAATGAGAAACTTTTAAAATAAAATGATTTGAGGAAAAATCTCCCAAAGAATTCAGAATTAAATGATAAATCTATATCACATGCGTTATCGGCAAGTTTTTTTTCCCTGTCATAATATTTATTTCACTGAAATACCCAAGAGACTTTGTGTAAAAAACTTCAGAAATATATATTCAGCTTTTCCTTGGAAGTCAAAACTAAATCTCTTCAAACAAGTTCTTACTTATCAGATTTGAAAAAGTAAGTCAACAGATTTTTTTTCTTCTTGCCTCCAAAATATGAACTCTATTTATGAGAACATCGACAAGATTTACTAAAAATATTAAAGTAGATTGAAAATATTACGCAAGAAGAATTTTTCGTAAAAATATATCAGCAAAAAGGAAGTTTAAAAGATGGCACTTTTTAACCTGTACACATTGTGTAAAACATTTTTAAAGTGATTACATACATAGAATGCATATTTTATATACACCTAATGTTATTATAGATATTATTATATTACATATATATCTATATGTAGATAAATTATACAAAAAACAATTTTTCAACATAATTTTTATCAAGTACTTTTTAGCTTAAAAAATTTTACATATTCATCATCTAATGATATGTATTTTAAAATAATTATGTTATATATGCATGTGAATGCCTATAAAGTTTCCTATGAATTAATTAAATGAAAAACGTTTTTGTTTCGTTTATATAAGTACAAATTAAACTACTACATAAAATATTTACCATTTCCTTTTTAAAAAGAAATAATTTTCAACTATAAAACTTTTCTTTGATAATTTAATTTCCTGTTGTGTACATAATGATTTCTTAAAGATATAATCATACATAACATTTAGTTATTTTCAGACAAACCCTAAAATGAAATGCATATTATCTCAGCACATGTGAAACATTTTAAATATTTTGCTGAAAAGCTACAAATAAATTATTTTTAATCTTTAAATTTATTGCTTTAAAAAGTTTGAAGAATTTCGAACTTTAAAAAAAAAAAAAAAAAAAAAAAAAAAACGCACACACATAACGCAAGAAGAATTTTTCGTAAAAATATATCAGCAAAAAGGAAGTTAAAAGGAAGTTAAAAAGATGGCACTTTTTAACCTGTACACATTGTGTAAAACATTTTTAAAGTGATAACATACATAGAATGCATATTTTATACATACCTAATGTTATTATAGATTTTATTATATTACATATACATCCATATGTAGATAAATTATACAGAAAACAATTTTTCAACATAATTTTTATCAAGTACTTTTTAGCTTTAAAAAATTTTACATATTCATCATCTAATGATATGAATTTCAAAATAATTATTTGATAATCTCAGCACATGTGAAACATTTTAAATATTGCTGTTGTATTTCTACAAATAAAAAATATTACTAAATTTATGTAATTCTTTATTATTTATCTATTTTTGAATATACATTTTTATGTGAAAATGCATGGTTAAAATGCTACTATCATTCTATTCTCTAGTAATTTCAAAGCATCAAAGCTGTCATATCTTTCTTTTTTAAAATTCTTAAAACTTATGTAAATTATAAGGTTTGACAAAAAAGTGAGATAAAAGTGATATTACTTGGCTGGAGAGTAAAGATAGTTTACACAATTTTTTAAAATATCACACACACAATAATTATTAAAATAATAATTATACATACAAACAAAAAACTTCCAAGTTTCATACTTAATGAATATATTCAAAATTTATAAGTGCTCTAAAAAGATATTTTTTAATAATTCTCAATAATAAGAAAGATTTCATACCTACCATTAAAATTATCAACAGAATAACTAAAAATAAATTTAGTTATTTCTGTTCTGATTCAAAACATTATGAGCACATTCACATGAAAAATTTTAATTTCTTTTTTGAAATACATACATGAAATTTAAATCACACCCAGCAATCAAAGTTAGTAAAGTTTGAAAGTGAAATCACTGAGAAAAAGAAAGGGGGGTTAGTGAACTGAGAGCTCATCAGTGCTGGGGACCAGTGTTAGGAGGGTTTCGCTGAAGGAGTTTGGAGTTGTGGCCTAAGCACACTTTTTGTATAGCCATACATTTTCTCTACCTTAACACTTCAAAATACACAGGTGAAAGATGGATTTTTAAAATGAAATTTGCTTCCTAGACAATTCCAGAATTTCATTTTATTCATTGTAATTGTTGCTGTTATTGTCTTGTACCAACTAGGCTGGCATTATGAGGTATGTGCTGAACCATATTCATTGTAAATGACTGATATATTAAAAACAATAATACATAATCAGCCTTTCAATGGTTCGATATAATTGAGTATCAAACATTCTTGGGAACTAAACACTGGGGATTTAGCATTAGAGAGCATATGCTTCATACCCAAGGGCCCTCAATTATGAAAACAGATATCAGCACCACAGTACTTGGCCCCTACATGGGTTCTCATGACACTAAATTTAATTTTGATTAGCTCATAAATTACAATGTCAAAGTGGAACAAAAAGTATGTGATTGATATAATATAGTTGACTAATTTAAAAAATAATACAAAATATTATATATCCTAAAATATGTGATAAGTTTTAAGAATTCATACTCAGCCACTTGTTCTAAACTCCTTCCCCAGCAGACCCCCTTCATTATAGGCATGCATATTTAATTTTAGGTAGTATAAAAAATTCTAATTTTATATTCATTTTCATAAAAAAAGTTACTGGAAAAAATATAATAAAAAATTTAACATTAATTAATCAAATTTAAAACTTAATCAGATATTTTCCAATGTTTTGAAATTTTTTTAAAGTCTTATGATAGAAGTAAAATATCAAATACATGTAAATATATTCTGCTCACTTAAATATTAGATGAATATATTAATATATAGTACTCGTTTCTCTGAATTATATGAATATTTATTTTAGTAAGAGTACATTAAATTATTTAGAATGTAATATATGTAAAAAATTATTTCAAAGCTTTACTACTATAATCATTTATTACCATCTTCAAATGTATTAAAGACGTCTTTTTTTTTTTGCTCAAACATATAAAGTGCATAAAATAAATGCCTGATTATATGATGGCTCTGAAACTTAATAATTATTAAATAAATATAATTTCTTTTAAAAGCATGGACAATTTTATAAACATTTTTTCTAGATTATTCAATTACATATTATTTAGAAATTTTCAATGAGTAAAGAAAGCAAAACTCCAAATCTCCCTCCCCAGCAGACCCATTTAAACATGCAGTTAAAATAATATAAATATCTAAAAAAACATCACTACCACAAAATAACATTCCTAGTAAAATAAAGAAAGCACAATATAAGATGTAAAAAGTTAAATTAAATAAGAAATTAAAATGTCTATTTTTCTTTTAACAATTCCATAAATCGATTATTGTATCTTTTTAAGGAGATACAATCAAAATAATGAAGCAAATTATATTGAACATTCAAGAACTTACCTCATTCAGTTGAGCCACAATCTTGTTGAATGCGTTGATCCATCTACGTTTAGCTCTGGACATGGTTGGATCAGCATCGTCAATGATAAGTTCAGAAACATCAGATTTTGGCAAAGGAAGTTCAATATTAAGATCTGAAAGAGCCAAAGAGGGAGGAACTCCTTTCATAGACATAACACTTGGGCGCCTATCTCGGCTCATGTCGCCCTCCTTTCCATTTACAGTGAGAGATGTTTCGTAATTAATTGAGTCCATTGTTGGTAATTTTAAATTGCTATCAATCTCAGAATCTTTGCCATTCATAAGTGGTGGCTCTTTCACTTGAATGTCAGGAAATTCAGACTTAGAATGCTCCTTTTCAAAATCCATTTCCTCAGGTTCCTCCCATTCATTTCTTTCAGTGTCATCCTGCCATTCAGTGATGAGGGTATCCATCTGATGATCAGTCATGGGCTCTTCCACCCAATCTTGAACAATTGTTTCCTCACTCCAACCATTATTTATTGAATCAGAAGCCTGACTTTTCCACCTTTCAGCATTTCTGACAGGCTCTCTAGTAGATCTATCATCCCACCTATCATCTTCTTTCACAGATTCTACAGAATCATTCCACTGATTACTTTTCACCTCACTTGAATGATTATTCCACTGCTCACCATTCTTAATTGTTGTTATAGAACTGTTCCTCCTGTCATTTGTTTTGACTGGATCTAATTTTTTACTATTTCTCCTGTCCATCTTACTAGGTGTTTCTAAAGCTGTACTTTTCCACCTATCAGTATCTTTTTCTGCTTCAACAGTGTGGCTATTCCACCTATCGACATCCTTAGAGGGTTCCGATGGATGATTGCTCCACTGATCAACATCTTTCACTGGTTCAGATTCATCCCATCGATCTACTTCTTTAACAGTTTCGACACTCTGCGTATTCCATCGATCATTGTCTTTCTTTGGTTCAACTGGTTGGCTATTCCATCTTTCTACTTCATTCGATGTTTCAATAGAATCATTCCAATGATCCATAGTTTTTATAGGTTCTGGAAGCACTCTGTCTATTATAGGTGGTGTTTCTTCAATCCAACTTGGTCTACTATGTTTTGGTGGTTCTTTAATAATAGGAGTATCTTGATTCCAATCAGACTTAGAACTGTCTTTACTCCATTCTGATTCAAGGCTTCCTTTCTTCCATTCACTTCTAGGACTGTCTTTTTGCCAATCTTCCACGTGTGGAAGTTGCTTTCCTGTTCTTACACCAATAGTGCCATTTACTTTGCTCCAATCAGTTCTTGATTCTTCTGGGACATATTTATTACCTACTTTTGCTGGGGGTGGTTCAGGTTCTCCATTCCACTGTGACATGTAATAGACATCAGATTCAGCATAGCTGTGCTGAGGTGTAGTGTATCTACTACTTTTATCCCAGTCAGTAGAAACAGAATCTTCTCTAAAACTAGGATAGCTGTCAAAGCTACTTTGGGGATAAGCTTCTGGGCTTTCTCGATACCCATAATCCTCAGCAGTATTTTGCTCTATAAAACGATCATGTATTGATTCATCAAAGCCAGTTTGACGCTCCAGACTACGACGCCTGTCAGAACGTTGGAAACGTTCCAACATTTTCTTGTCTGCTTCAGGGTCTATTGTGTCTTCTTCCCAATGGCAATGTCTGGAACTTCTGTCAGTTTCAAAAGAATAACGCATGTCACTTTCATAATCTAAACTAAGGCTATTATCATAACCAGAAGTGGACCTAGTTGAGCGAGAACTGTGAAAAAAACATTGATCATATTATTGCAATTGTTTTTCTCCACAAAAATAAATGAACTTTAAAACTTATGTATATTGATAAAAATAATCTTATATAATAGAAATAAGAAAAAAATATTGACCATGTTATTACAATTGTTTTTCACAAAAATTAATAAACTTTAACTTATATACATTGACAAAAATAATCTTATATAATAGAAATAAGAAAAATTTAAAATAAAATGTGAAATAATTTTATAAGTAAAAGAATTAACAGGCACTTTATTGCCTAAAAACAGTCATTGCTTAATAGATACATGATATGTTAGGAAAGATAACTTTCAAAATAATATTTTACTTACTGAAAGCAGAGTAAATAAAATGCAGTCAATGTTATTATAAAATGATAGCATATGAAGGATAGAAAAATATTAAGTTGCATTAATCGAAAAACAGCAAAAATAAAGTTAAATGAAAACAACAAAAGGTTAAAATAATAAATCACTGAATTAAACTTATTTCACATTAAAATGAAAGATTCATAATATTGTAAAATTCTCTGTAAATGGATAATTATGACCAATTTCAAAAGTAAAAAAAAAAAAAGGAAAATTAAGTACAATAGTAGAAATTATTTTTCAATGATTAACATAATCCTTTCAATTTATCTATTAAAAATGGCTAAAATTTTACATAAAAAATTTCTCTACACATTTATTAAACTTATTATTGATGAGCTCACATTTTAAAAAGAATAAAGAAAAGTAATCTGTATTATTTTACGCTCACAATTTTCACTGTTACTACAAATATTATGAAACACAAATCATTTATAAATCCTGTGTGACCATTATAAGCATGTAAAAAGATAACGGAATACTAACATAAGCAAATTTTATAAATTCCACTAATATCATGCACTTTAAAAAAATAAGTGTTTATTGCATCATTTAAATCAGCAATGTTATAACTTAATAAATTGTATGTTGAGTTTATTTCTATACAAATGAATTTTAATTAGGTTACTTTATTATTCTTATTTTTTCCCCAGTTAATGCAAATTTCACTGTTAATGCAATCAGGTTTATTGACAAACTATCCATATTAACAGAAATAAATTGCATTGTAAATGTTTTTCCTAAAAATATAAAGTAAATCTATACATAAAAAAATTTATATAAAGTTTTTCTATATTCAAATATTCTTAAAATTAACATTTATTATAATATTAAAAATGATAACAAAACTCAGATTTAGTATTAGTATAACTAAAAAAATAATAAGTCTTATAAATAATGGCTTTAATTTACCACACACTCCATGTAAAAATAAAATTTTATAAAATAAAAAATTTAAACATAATTTGAACCTATGGAATAATTATGGTAACACAGATTTTCAATGTTAAAAGACAAGTAAATAAAATATTTTTCATATTTTTAAATATTTTCAAAAGTTTAGAAACCTCTGACTAATTATAACTTTATTTTAATAAAAAAATGACAACAATGTAAAATACAACGATATTAAAACATAAGAATTTTCCAAACTTACTAAAAAGATTTTAAAGTTAAATCTATCATTTAATACATGTCAAACAATATTAACAAAAACTGCACTAATTTTAAAAATAAATATTGTTTATTAGGACAGAAAAGGGAAAGTTTCATGCATAATTTTATTTTTACACATAAATTTAAGATTAATTTTTATTCAAGCATTGAACAATTTTCCGTCAGCTAAAGACACTAGAGTTTTAAACAAACAGGTCATAAATTTTCATAATGAACATTTTTGCGATATAATTTCTAAGTTTTTATATTTTGCATCATTATTTCATTTGATTTGCACAATTCTTGATTTATAATATTTAATTATGTTTAAACTTTAACATAAAAATAGAATATTCTGATAGTACTATTAGCTAAAAAAATTTATTTTTGACTGCATGATGTGTTGATTATCTATTTTTAAGAAATTAACTTGATAATATTAAAATACAATGGTGTATAAGTGACAGCAAAAAAAAAAAAGGTAACAACTATTCCAGAAACTGCAGTGACATGATTGGCTAGGGCATTGTTCTCATTATTGGTTAGCAGTGAGTTCGAACACATACTTAATTAAAAATCCGCCACATTCACTAAAAGTGGCTAAAACATGTTAATAGGTTGTGGACCCAATGTTATCTAAATGAAATTATACCTTTATGGGCAATAAGTCAAACAAGTCTTATGCTTTGCCCTGCTTCTAAATTATGAAGACTTCCACACAACAGCTTTCACTTAACTGGTAGAGGCCAACTTTGGCTAAGGTTCAAAAAAGTATGCCACTGCATACACACTACTACTTTAACTATAATAACTTAATGAATGGAATTTTACCACAGAAATGAAATAAATTCTTAAATTTCAAAATGTCATCTGAATAATTCAAATATATAACTCACAAAAAATAGCAATCTAAAAATATATGGATAGTTTTAAATGAATTTTGTAAAAAAAGAGAAAAAACAAATATTTTCTAAATTAATATTACTTGAACGTATAACAATAAAATTTCCCTTCTCTAAGTTAACTGATGGAAAAGCACACCTTATTTCATCTAGATAAATGTGTCCAAAATGTATTGAAATTTTTAAATCAAGTGCTCACACATATAAATTAATAATATATCCATCCAACACTTTAAGAATCATTAATACAGATACTTATACAAATAACGCAATAAATTTCAAATAGTACATCAAAGGTAAAAAAAAAATTAGAGGGTTATTCATTAGCATTAAACTTTTTGTAGAAAACAAGTTAATTTTTATCCATTGTTAGGATATAGTTATGCACTTCAAAAAAAACTTTGCATAACTATATTTTTCATAAACACATAAAAACTAAATTTTAGGATCATACATTACTTATCTGTAATCTTATAATTTATCATGCTGATTAACAAATAATATTGTACATGGATTAAGATATGGCAAGTAAATGAAACTATTTTTAATATGCGAGTTTAAAGAAATATGCTTGTATATATATATGAGATAATAAATAGCACATTTTAATGTGTTTATAGACTATTTTCTTTTACATTCTCTTAATTGCTTCTGGTCATTTGAAATTCGTCAGTCAACACTGTTTCACTTTACATAATTTAAATTAAGGCAGAATTAGTTCCAAAATATTTTTTATATAGAAGTATTTTAGTTTGTTTTTACATACTATAATTATTAATTTTTTCATAGAATGAAAGATTTACTAAAAATTAAAAAAAGGCTTTTGCATTTAATATTTTAATCTTTGTGTCTAAATAGCAGCAATGAGGCATTCAATAAAAAAAATAGAAATCTTAATTAATTTTCTTTTATTCCGTTTGAAATTAGCTTAGAATTGTATAAATGGTTTCATGTATAAACGACAGATTTCCCTGGTATATGGTTGAAAAAGTTTTTGAGCAGATGTCAAAATAAAATTTCTTGTAGTGGATTTAATGATAACAAATTGAAAATTAAGCCAGACATTTTCCATTTTAAAGCCATGAATCATTAAAATCAATAAAAATCCATAATAATTGAATCAAATAAAAACTGAAATTTTTGTAGCCAATAGAAAAAATTTAAGAGGAAAATAAGTCATTATAATATATTAAATAATAAATGAATAATCAATTATGAATATGAAATATTTTTTTAAGAATGTTTTCGCTCAAAATATATAAAATTCCAAAAAAAGTACCAGTATTTTATTCTGCAGTATGCTTATGTTTTAACCATTAAATCCACCTATGCAAAACATGATACAATTCAATAAATTTTTCAGTATTAGATCATTTTTAACTCAAAAAATGTTTCATAAAACAATAAATAGGTAAAGTTTGGTTCCCATCAAAGTGCTTAATTTATATAAAAGCTGAGTTTCTTGTATCTAGTTTGTATAATAAATTATGAAAAAATAAGAGATTATATTTTTATTGTATTTTTAATTTACTTAGATAAATAATTTAATAACTTTTAAAAAATAGTATTTGTTTTGTTTGAGCTCTAAAGTTTCTTTCAAATAAGGACAAATGAAATTGGCTTGTAACCCCTCCATATACAACACTGAATATTCTTAAATTGAGATCTTACAGGCTTCTATGGAAAAAATATGAGACATAATCAAACAGTTCATCCATGCAAAAAATTCACCATAATACATTATCACATGTTAAGTCCATTTGTTCATGCTGTAAAAAATATCTCATATTACTCAACATGGATCTATTCTCTAATTCCATAACATGCAACACATTGAATCAACATATAAATGCTCAATAATCATTAGATTTTACATTATTCAGATGTTAATATATTTAATTTTATAAAAATCGGTTTTAAACATATTAATGGATACACATGAACATAAACAATATATTCAAATTTCTTTCTATAATGTTGAAAAGCTATTTAGCAATAAAGCAACCATCTGAAATTAGAACTGGATTAGATGCAAAAAAGTTTGAATGCACCTAATTATGCAATAGATTAAAAGAACTAAATAATTTTAAAGTAACACTTTCAACAAAATATTTTATCGCTTCATAATTACAACTTTAATTAATTACAAAAAAATTTGCAAAGATTGACATCGCAAATTCAAGAAAGATGATACAAAGTAACAAAAATTAAACATATCATGGAATTGTAGTTTGAAACTTTTCAAATATAAAAAGAGAAATAAAAGTCATTTACAGAAAAATAACTTCCCTTAAAGCTTACACAAAAATCAGAAGAAATTTGTCTAATATTGGGAAAAATGGCAGAAATTCAACAATTTTATAAGGAATGATACCTCTGTAAATATATGAATGAATCTATACTTAAAGAAAATTATTTTTTCAATATATTCAAAAATTGTCCCTTTTTTTGCATTGAAAACTAAAGATAACAATATGAATGTGCATAAAATTTTCAAGAACAAAATTCTTAATTTTGTATTAAAAACAAATAAATAACTTAATTGATTATATTTATAAAACGATTTTTTGGAGTAAATTAATTCATAATATAGTTTAATATAAATTATGAAAAACGAATTTTAGAATAGCTATTAACAAAAAAAATTTTCATGAATGGATTCTGCAATTTTAAATTATGATTAATATTATTTTACATAAAAAAATTTTTCAAAGAAAATATCATTTCTTTTTTATGAACATTGATATTTAACTTTAAGAAACATGTTTCACATAAAAGCAAGTCAATAAAGTTATGTAGCAAAAAATAGCATTGTCATATATAATCCATGCATGTATTTTCCTTTAAAGAAAGACAAAACATATATTCAATAATCAGGAATTGTGAAAATATAAATCTTACACTTAAATACAAAATTTTGTATGTTCTCTATTCTTTGTTAGTTATATTAATATTCTTAATATTAAAAATGAATGCTCACCGATCAGTACTGTGCGAATTCATGCGGTGATTTGGTCGACTATTGTAATACAAAGGATCTTCTGAAAAGGAATTTCGATCCATATAATCATTTCGATCTCTTGAATTTACAGGAGTATTTTCATAATCAGCTTCATAACTATTACCTGGTTCTATATACCTAAAATTTATAATAAAATATAAAAGTTTACATGGGGTACATTCTAGTGATTTTATAAATATAGATGAAAATATTATTTATAAAAAATCACTAAAATGTACCCATATAAGTGAATTATTCCATTACGAAATTATTCCATAAATAGTTTTAAATGTTATAAAACTTTCTGAAAAGACTTATAAGTTAATTTTTAGTGGGCTTGAAATTTAAAGCACAAATGAAAAATCTTATTTTTAAATACATTCAATTTTCATGAAGTTTGAGATATGTGATCTGGATGGTAGTATCCTTGATTTATTTCAACAATTGCTCAATTATCACATCACATATGTGTTTTCCAGGTTTTTATAATTTTAATTCTAAGTTATCATTTTTTTAAAAAAAATTGTTTGTGTGGCACCATCTATATGAGTTAAATATTTCTTATTGTTATAGTGTACTCTTGTACACTTTTGGCAGTAAAATATTGAAAAATATAAATTTGTATCAACTATTAACTGAATAAGTAAATACTTGCAAAGTTTTGATTTTCTCAAATTGACAAGAACACAGGATTTTAAGTTTCAAAATATTAATTCAAATATTAAACTGAAAAATAAAATTGAAAATAAAACAGCTATTATTATCATTATTTTTCATAATCCTCATTCATTTAAATTATTAAAAAAATAAAATCAATAATTTTAAATGCAAAAAACTTTTGAATTTACGTACAAGAAAATTCTTATCAAAACTCAAAAAATACTTTTGAAATATTAGAATAATAGTATATTGTGTTTATTTTATTTTATAATACTAAATATATCAAATACTTTAATATTAAACTATCCTATTAGTTTAAGCGCTTTTGAAATTTTAAATAATAACATTTTTTTACAATGCAGTACCACTTGATGTAAAAAAAATTAATAAGGAAAAAAACTATTAATATTTTGACATCAAGAAAAGAACAAGCATACAGTTGAAGCATCTGAATATCTTCCGCAAGATTTTTTCATAGACAAGGTGCCATGTTCACATGTTGTGAGAGAAAAACCAGAAAAATTTCAAAGTTCCAATCCTGAAATATGCAAACAAAAAGCAAAAGCAGAACAATCATATCCAGTAGTTCAAAAGTAACTGGATTCAAAACAAAGAATTTCCACTTCAAAGAATGCAGTCATACTATTGAGTCACAATAAGAATAAAATATTTAACAGAATTCTACTGAAAAACCAAAACGGACAAATTTTGAATGATAAATACTTGTATAAATATCTAACATAAATATTTAATTGTTTACTTGTCATGGGAATAAATTTCTAGTCTGAACCTCCATAGGAAAATAACTGTTTAACTGTAACTAACTAGCAACTTTTTTCATTGTTGCGCGAACGCCCGAGACCTTAAAAGAGTCTTTTACATAACTAGAAGCTGCAGCTAGTAAAATGCATCTGGCAATCAATCAAGACAAAACAAAATACATGACCACCGAAAAATATAGCACTCCCTGTCTAGAGGTAAGAAACTACAAGTTTGAAACTGTTTGCAACTTTAAATATTTGAGATCTGAATTGAATGCATCCAACGACATCACACCTGAGATCAGAGCAGGGTTACTGCTACTAACCGATGCTTTTTCGGCTTAAAAAAAGTATCTAAAATCTACTTTTGACAGTCGAAAAACAAAAATTTTAAAATACAAATGCTTGATTCGGCCTATTCTCACTTAGTCTTCTGAAACGTGGACATTGACTGAGAAGGACAAAGAAACCATCTCCATTTTTGAAAGAAAAACTTTAAGAAGCATCTTTGGTGAAATAAAATGTGAGAATACATCGTGAAGAAGAACTAATTCTGAGCTCTATAAATTATATAAAGAAACAGATATTGTTAAATTTATCTCAATACAGAGATTAAATGGGCAGGGCATTTGAACTGGATGAACGACAATTGGGTGACAAAAAAATTTCCTTGGCTCGCCCATTGGCACCAGAAGAAGAGGATGACCGAAACTCCGATGGCATGACTGCCTTGAAAACAACCTAAAAACACTAAAAGTGACAAACTGGATGACCTTATCCAAAAATAGGGGGTCCTGGTAAGCACTTCTGAGGAAGGCCCACCCTGGGCTGTCAGGCCAATGAAGAACTAGCAACATTCATAATATAATTCTATTTAAAATTGTATGCTAAAGATGAAAAACTAACAAAAGCAAAGTAGCCACTATTAGAAGTATTGAGTTATAAAAATTCATTTAATATGTTCAAATATTCAGCTAAAAAAATCAGTGACTTTGTTCAAGATAAAGACTCTGGATCTCCAAAAACACCATAACAAACCACCAAAACACCATAATAAAGATTAAATAATTAACAGATTTTATAGTTAAATTGCTATAATTTCATATTTGGATGAGAATAGTATTAAATTTTCAAATAAATCAGAAATTATAATAAGAGAGAAATTTAATTTTTATTTACATTAAGTTACAAAATTAAACATATAAATTTATCTATTTCATTATTTATTGCTCTGCAATAAATTTTTTAACTCGATGGCTAATTTGAGTATTTATGATGAGAATTGGATTCTAACCCACAACAAGAATATACAAAAGAAATTGAAGAAAATGAAATCCTCAAACTGTTGAATTGATAGCCATAAGAGAAGGGAAAAAAATATTCAGAAGCTTTTTAAAACCATTTTTTATAAGAATTCTTAAATAAAAAAATTAATAACTGAAAATTGGCAAATATTTATTTCATATTTATAAATTTTATGAGTGGCTTTGAAACTCGAATATTGATTAAACATCTAAAGTAGATGATCCACTCTATGTAGAATAAATGATGAAAATAGATATCTCCTTATAAAATAATATGAGAATGATATATTTTGCCTTAATTTTGAAAAATTGTGCAGCATCAAATAATAATTACAGGGTGTCGGTGATATTAGACAGCAATATTTCAAAACCTCCAATAAATTATAGAAGAATATCAATATTTCCTGGTTATCGTTTTAAAATTGAAATACATTTTATCTTTTTTTATCCTACGTTGAGATAGCGGCCTTATCGGACATGAGTCCTCTGGCAGCCCAATAAAAATTAGCCTTGGGCTGCAGTGATGAAAGTGTGTCTCGTTCAGTTACCAGCGTTCATTTTATCTTATATTCAATACATTTTCTGATTTTCGTAAGCGAAACTAGCTTAGAGGAAAAATAAAAACAATTGCAATTTTGAAAAAAATAATAACTTTCTAACTGCTTGATTCTTAATTAATCCCATTGAAAATAGCACACTATGAAAAAAGTTCAGGCACCACTGAATAATTAGCGGCAATTCATTACTCACAAGTACTCCTTTCCATTTACCTGCACTATGAAAAAAAACAATTTTCCTTGTTGTTTTAAGTTTTTTTCAATTTTTACAAAATCTCTTGTCTCAGAAAGGGACAAAAATGTAATAATAACTTCTCTTATGATAAGATCACTAATTTCAAAGCTTATCACAACAAAACTTTCACATATCTTTAGAAGTGTTGGAACTAAAATGTATTGCACAACAATGAATGTGTAAATCAAATTAACACAAAGTAATACAAGGATTACAAAATAATAGTTTGTGAAATACAAAGAAATCAAAACAGGCTTTTTAAGTATCAAAAAAATGTTTGGAAAAAATCAGAAATAAGAAAAGAACAGTAATTTTCATAATATCAAATTCTCTTTTTCTATATTGGATTCTACAGTCAAGGCACTGCTGCTAAAAGCACTTTGAACCAAGATATAAATCCAATTATAATATAAATACCAAGATTATTATGGAGACAGCATATTATGAACACTATCCATAATAATCTCTCCCATTTTGTTTATAAAATCAAAATGGTTCTTTATGGAACTGAGGTATAATTCTTATGTTTCAAGAGTATCCAAAGTAATCAATCAAGTAAGAGCAAGGGCATCACATTTATATTACAATATGATACATTGTTTCCTAGCTATTACAGCAATTTCACCTCTGGTACCAAAGAAGTTATATCTACACCTTAAGTCAATTTACTCTGGGTTTCTTGTAAATTTGTAAAGACAAATTTACCTCAGCATTATATTTGCATGAGCATTTTAAATCTCGGGAAATAAAAAGGTCCCTACAGTGCATTACTGGGTAACAGTTACTGGCTAAGCCAAAAAAAAAAAAAAAACATAGGCAGTTTGCTAAACACATTAATAGCTTTATTAGGACATTCTAATTGCAGTGGCATTCACCTTAGGTCACATAACACCAAGTTTATAACAGGGGCTTCACAGCTTCTTAGGAAGCTGTCCTTTCTAAGAAAAGAATATTCAGTTATCCTTCTGCCAATGCACCTGGTAATCATTCAAGCTCCAGGTTATCAAATTAAATAACAAATTTGAATTATACAATTCAGTAAGTAACGACATTATTATATATTAACATATGGCACTTTTGTTTCTTCCCACTTAAACTTTAGACGAGTTTAAAATTAAGACAACTTTATTAATTATTTCCATTATCAATAATCGATAAATTATGTATCTAAATTAAAATTTAAAATGAAATTAAAATCAATAATACAAATATGAAGTTTATAAAAGAGTTCATTCTTTTAATAATACAAATAAATATATATTCTTTTAATACATTATTGAAAGAAATTAGGAATTAATTAAAGCATAAACAAATAATGAACACATTTTTCCTAAATTTTATTAAATTGCAAAAACAAGCAATTTTATGATAGGTTTTTTAAAAAATAATTTAGATAAATAGAAAACATACTTGTCCCTGTCTCTGGGGAAGGTGTACTCGGAAGCCCTGCGGGTTATCTCTGCAGCTCCGCCATATTGGGAGGCCGAACTGTTAGGATGGTGGACGGAGGCACTTGGGTGTTGAACCGTGGGGTAGCTGACATCGCTGGTGTAGTCGCTGTCCTCAGAGATGCCAGCTGCAACAGTAAAATTTTGAAAAGTTGTAACAAATGTACTGATAATCCTTAAAAAACTATTATGTAATTCAATCATTTTAAAAATTACTTATGTACAAATCCTACAATTTAGTTAAGAGACATATACTATATAAATGATAAATATATTTGAATTAGATTTCAAATAAAAAATTTTAAGGCAGATTTTTGCCTCAAAATATCTTATTTATATTTGAGACTTTAATATATAATAAACAATTTTTAATATTAAATATGATGCGCACTTTGAAATACAAGAACACATGTATAAAATATAAATTTATAGTTATCTATGTTGTATTAATTTTAAAAAAATTGGCACATTATTTAAAGTAAAAAACTAAAAGCAGATTTTACAGTAGAAATTTTAATGTGATTTTTAAAAAAAATATTTTTAATTCATAATCATGTAATATAAAGTGAAATTTTAAGTTGCTCATTTTTACATATTGTTATCTTTTTAGAATGTCTATTCATCAATATGTAATAATAAAAATAAGTATGATTGTTTTGCGAAATGTGCAGGGTTCAATTAATAAAAAAATTAAATTTAAAAAGATTTTGTATTTATAAATTAAAAAATATTTAAAAATTATATAAAAAATTAATTAAAGCTTTATAAATATTGAAAATAGTAGTTAAACATTAAGAAATAATATATAATTACTGAAACACACATTTTTAGAATTTCTAAGTTTGAATACAGTATTTCAAAAAAATTATTTAGCACTGCCTTTGAGGTACAAGACCACTTACAGAAAAGATGAGATTGTTGAACACTAGTATACCCAAATAGCAAACATTTGTAATTTGTGATAGACTACTTTTGAAGAATGCATTAGGAAAAGATGCAGCACATATGAAACATTAAGCGATCTAAAATCTGTAGTCTACATAAAGTTAGTAAATAATGTATTCTAATAATGCACAAAAATTATTTTTTTAATTACTAAATAGACTAAGCTATTTTTAATTTCCTGGAAACAATAAAACATGAAAGAAGTATACTGTAAATTTTTTAAGCAATATGTTGTACTGCAGTAAAAAATAGTTAATAAATATATCTTGTCATTTCAACAGTGAATAATGAAAGGAAAATGATACAATTTTAGTTGTGCAATAAAAATTACTTTTATTTATCAAGAAAATTACACATAAAAGTATTCACAAATATTTGCTTTTAGCAAAAAGGAAATACTTATTATTTATTGTACTACTCATTATGCTTAGTATTAATTATTGTATTACTTATTACTGGTGATCTATGTAATCAAAAACAAAAACCTGTTCAAAGAACAAATTATTTTATTTAACTGTCTTGTTATTATTAACTGAATTTTTGTGCATTTCTCATTTGATAACCAATAAAATGCTATAAAAAATCTTTTAGCTTCAACAATTTTTAAAAATAAATTTTTAAGAAAACATTTTTAAAAATGAGGTGTTTTTGAAATGAAGAAAACCATAACATTTTAATTTAATGAAAGTCAATAATAAATACTTTTTTCTCTTGTGCAAACTCTACCTTTATTAAATTCATTAAAACCATACAAATTTGACAGTTTGTAAAAGATAATTTATATATCATTCATTCATTTAAAATTCAAATGCAGAGTTTTATAAAAGTTTAAATCTTTAAGTCTAGATTTGTGTTGGTCAAAAATTTTTAAGTCATTCAAATCAATTTGAGCAATTTCAGGAACTTTACCAGTTAAAATAGAAAAGTATGACTAAAAAAATTTTAATGTAATTTTATGTGACTTAAAATTAATGGATCACACTTTTTGAATAAGCTAAAATGCAAATTTATATATTCAGAATGATCCATTTATTTCACTGGAAACTATTCCTAATATTTCTTTAAATATCTTCACAAGTTCACAAAATTTTGGCACCTAGGTTATTTCGGGAATAGTACTTTTACAGTGGTTCTCAATTGTCATGCTTTAGAAATTTATAAAATCATTATATAATGCATTTGCATATTCGAATAACTTCTTAAAATTACAGTGGTTCAAATCATGGAGAGGGAGATAAAGTATCACTAAGTTATATTGTGTCATTGACTAATTTGTTGGCATCAAAACAATATGCAGAACACAAATAATATAGATTCCCTTATTCTACCCTTTGATTCAACTCAATAAATATGTTTATTAATTTTCAAATATCTCTGTAACAAACTATAGTAATGTTGAGAAATAGACTATTTTCAGGGGTTATGACTTGTTTGCAAATTTACAACACAAACAAAACCAAAAATTCTCAAATATGCAGTACAGGATACTTATAATATTTATGTAATAAAATAAAATGACATCAATAAGATAAGAAAATTTCCAGTTTATAAAAAAATATTAAAAAATAAAATTATAAGCCCTTTTTTCTTTGAAAACAAATTTCAGTTGAAACATTTAAAATCCACTAAAAATACTTGACAAAATAAAAATTTATAATAAAATAAAATGCAAATTACTTACAATTAAGTGAAAAATTTTGTCTTCTATCTTGTTCCCTTAAGCTTGAGATCTGTAAATAAAGTATAATTTACATAAAAAAATTAAATGGCAACACATTGTTAAAATGCAGTTTAAAAGTAAAATTTTAAAAAAGAATAAGGTATATGCAAACAAAATATAAATAAAAACTATTTTAATTTATCAAACAAATTAATTAATCAAACATAAAGAGTAATTTTGCTGCAAATGATATAAATGCAAGTCGATAATAGAAAAAAAATTACAAAGATGTTCTTAGAGACTCCTTTTGTGCATATAAAGAAATAACATTGCTGCTACCTTATCAAACACTTCTTACTCATTCAATTCTTTTCAAAATAGCAATAGCATTCTATCAAAAGCTTGTACCTTCCATATTATAAAGAATATACAGTTCTTCAACAATTGAACATAATGAAGTCTTATCATTCTTATCTATTTTAGAACTACTAATTTATAATAATAATTAGAATTACTTTTATTAATAGAAACTATTCTCTTATATGTCTTAACTCTATCTCATATTTACACAGCATATATAGGCATTGATTAAATCAAGTTACCATTTTAACTCAATTATAAAAAATTTGAAAGCTAAATTAATAATTAATTTGCATTCAATGGTATGACAAAGAATTACAATTTTTAATGAATTTATCTCATTAATGGAGAAATAAATAATTCCATGAAACAAGAATACAAAAGTCGAAACAGAAAGCACATTTATATTGCAAAATAAAAAGGAAAAGTATTAAAAGCAGTGACATACACAAAAAATTTAATAAAATAAAGCTGTTAGTAATAAGCACAAGAAAAGAGGAGCTAAGAAGCAGAAAGAAAAATTGAAAAGCATGAATCCGTTTTTATAACATACCAAAATTCAGCACTTGTTTCGTTCATTCATCCCATTTATCTTACTAGAATTGTTTCCCTCCACATGATATAATTTATTTCTCTATTTAAAATTATTTTAATATACATTGTGCACAAAAAATTCGCAGAAGCAAATTTGAATTTCTTTCATTTATATTTTTTGAAAAGAAAGTAGAACAAAAAACTCAGGATAAACATAATTAAGAAAAGGAAAATGAAATTAGGTAGGTAAACTACAGTAGAAATGGTATTTTATTTAAATTCCACATGTTTAAATATAATGGTCAATCCAATGTTTTATGTGTATACAAATAATTATAAGTAAAATGTGATTGTGTTTATATGTGTGTATATATATATATATGAATTACAAAATTCAAAGATTCAAAAGTTAAAACTATATTAACAGAAAATAAAATATTTAATATTACACAATGGAAAACAATAAGTTTAAAATAATGTACAAGTGAAATTCAATAATTTAACTGCAACTAGAAAGCAATGAGATATAAACAAATGAAAGTAAATACTAATATCATTGTTTCATCAAGGATGTTGTAAGACTAACATGGCTTTTATTTGGCGCAAGACAAATGTCAAAAATTTATGCCATAACGCACAAGAATCGTACAAATAAAAATTGAAAATAATGAAATCAGTAATAAAAAGTAGTAAGAGTAAGCAAATAAATATATGCAAATATATACACAAATATGAATAAAATTAAGTATTATCAAACAAATAAAAGTAAAAATTCTAAACCAAATAAATTAGTAATAAGTTAATAACAAAAATAAGAGTAAACACTATGGAGCATTTTCAAACTTTTTAAAAGACATATAAGATTTGAATGCCCTTGTGTAATGTAATATGTAATATTGTATAAAAAATCACAAATAGACAGAAAAGCTTACCTCTTCCCCCAAAATCTGGTTTAAGTGATCCAGCTTTTTCATGAGCTCCTCCCCCTCTAAGTCCTCTGCATTATAAGGAAATACTATGTTAATTTATATTTTGTAAGAAGTTTATGCAATTTAAGAAATAGCTATTATACAATTTTGATTTTGATTCATAATATATTACAAATGTTATAATGAAAAAAGCTTTCATCAAATGTAATCATTATCTCAATTGAATTTCCAATAATTCCCAGTTTCCAAATTAAAAGTTTTTTTTTTTTGCAGTTACTCAAGCCAATTCACAAAGAAGTCTCCTATCTTACTAAACCTGATATTAATGTGAGGGTATGTATATAAAAAATTTTTACGTGAAGTAACACAATATTATTTAAAAAATCAATGAAATTGGCTCTCATTTATAAATCATGGGTTGAAAATGACTATATTTTGAAAAAATAGATTTTCAAAATATATTTAAAAACTCTAATTATATTAAAGGATAATGCAATGATATTTAACATTTTCTTTGACTTTACTTTTATATCTTAAATTCATAAAAGCAACAAAATGTTTATAATGATAAAAATATATATATGCAAGTAATTCATATTACTTTTTCTTTTCTAAATTTTGAATATAGTACTATTGAAATTATAATTCATCATTTTGCTTCAAAGGAAAAAAAAGTAGCTAAAGTTTAAATTTAATTTTTGGTTGTTTAAACACAAATAAAATTACTAAGCCAATAATATTCTGTAACACTTTAGCATTGTTAGATTATATACATATACACAACTTTGAGATTTTTAAAATTAAGCAATCTGTACAGTTAATTCCTTCACATTCTGTTCAAATAAAATCGAAAATATGGATTGAAGTAATGAATAAAGACAATGAAATAAATTTACACAAGTATTTAAAATATAGTACATCACTAGAGTTCTACAAACTTGTTTACTATCATAAGCATTTAAGATAAGCAAATTGTAATTATTCATACATATTTTGAAGAAATATAAGTTATGTAATTCATATATATAATAATATTTCTGATTAATTTGTAAAACTAATCAAAAAACTATTTTTGTAAGAGCCAAATCAATAAAAAAAATTTTCATTGATAATAAACTAATGATATATAAATATATCTTAATAGAAATAGCATAGCAAACAAAGCAAAAGGAAATGAAAACAAGATGTTTTAGTTTGTTTGGTTGCACAAATTACATTTTTCTACATGAGGACTATAATGAGTGAGACCTATATTTTAAAGTGGATTTTGAACTTCTATATAAGTATTTACACCAGAAGTGGGAATTGAACATACAAACTGAAAATTTAGATAAAAAGAACTTTTTTTAATAATCAAATAAATAAAAGTTCTTAGAGCAAATTTCAAACAAAATTTTAATAGTAAATAAGAGTATCAAGTATTCTAGTACTTTATATTTCTTTTTCCTATATATATATATATATATATATATATATATATATATATATATATATATATATATATATATATATATATATATATATATATGGCAGGCAGTCATGTGCCATGAGTGTTTGCAATTTGCATGGTCCATTTGTACAAATACCAATCTGAGTTAAGAAAAATACTAGTTTACTGAAATAAATAATATTTTAACTATAATACATAATAAATGAATGTAATTCATTTTTAAATTTATAATTTTGATTATTGATTCAAATAATGATTCCCTAAGTAAATAATCATAGCAAATGAAAAATGAATTTTACCACATGGAAGTTCGAAGTGAGTCTCAAGGAGGAGACTGTGTCCTGTAGGCACTTTGGTTCCGACCACTTCTCCTGCTTCCATCATCAACTCCTGGTCTAGGGACAGCCACTGACCATCACCCACCTGTACACATGAATATGATGCATCATTTTAAAAGCCACTTAAATTCATAAGAATACAGCATAAATCTAGTCATAATACTTTACCAATACTTTTTCTTTACTTGCAATTCTTAAAATACCAAAAATTGCAAAATTTTTTAGCTTATACATCATTTAGAATATAACAGGTAATTACAAATCACACAAACTATTCAATTTATCCTCAATTTGAATTCAATGTGATTTTAACAAGTGAAGGTATAAATAAGTATCTTGATATTGCATGCCAATAATATGTAAATTTTATTTTTACAAAAGTTTACTTAAATTTCATATTATTTTTTATGAGTACACATGAGTATACATTAAAACTTAAAATTAAATTCTCATAATTATGATTTAAAGAAAATAATAATTAATATAAAAAATCTCTTTTTCTCTTAACATTATTTACAAACAAAAATAACAATTAAGAAAACTTATCAGTTTATTTTTGACAATGCTTTTCATGAAGCAAAAATACAAAAGCATCAAACACTACCAAATCTTAATAATAAGTATAATTTTCATTTAATTTAATAAATTAGGAATTGGAAATAACAAAAAAGAAAAGTCAGAAAAATTAAAGGGAAAGAAATGAAAAAAGTTCATATTGATATAATAAAATGAATAGCAAAAAAGGACTGTCATTAATATAAAATGATTTGGAATAATAATTAAAAATAATTAATGAAAGATGAAATAATTGGTTGCCGAAAGTAAAACAATTTAGTCCGAAAGTAAAATTTGTTCTTATTAATTTAACACTTATTTTGACACAATTACATTAAGTATATGTAATAATAATACAATAAATTTTAACTAAATATATGAAAAAAAGAGCTTTTTATTTATAAACATAGTCAAAACAATTTTTTGTAAAAAGTAAAGCAATAAAAATGATATTTATATGTACCAACATTGAAATAAAATTAGAGAGTTTATTTATTATAAGAAACAATTGAATAGCTTTATATGGACAAAATAATGTCAAATTCAGCAAATTTAATAAAATTACTTTTTTAATTATACCGCTTTACAATTTTGTAATGCAATATTTTTGTTTATAAAATCAATTTAGGAACTAAACACTAACAAAAATCTCAAATTTAATTATTTTATTTTTAATTATCAAAGAAATTGCATTAAATTATTCTGTATTGAGTTGTACAAATATTATATTGAATTGTACAAATTATTCTGAATAATTAATTTTAAAAAAGTATGTATTTTATATATTATTCCTTCAGAAAAATTATACTATAATATTAAAATTTATGTACTTTTATACAAATTTCAAAATCCCAAAAATTTAGTTAAAGATAGATAAACAGCTACATTTGAATACTTATAATTTATTTTTATTTCTTTATTTTTCCCTTACATTGATGAAAATCCTTAAAAAATTTATTAAAATTATTTTGTCAAAAATTGTAATAAAGACATTCTATTCTAATGGTATACTTTAGCTTGAATGAAAATGCAAATAAAAAGGTTTACAATTTTTACCATTCATCAAAATTATGAATAGTCATGTTAAATTTATAATATAATGGTAATTAATTTATATTTCTCACAGAAAAATTTTAAATCATTAAAGCAAATCAACTTACAAGAAAAATTATTGTAAATGATGATTCACAAATATACGATACATATAATTTGCTGCTTTAAAGATTCACACAAGCCAAGTTATCTTTTAGCTCATGAGAGTTTTTTTACTTAAATTCAGAATTTAAAATAAGTTGCATATAAGAAATTCATAGAGAATTCATTATATATAACACTGCCACAAAAAACAACAATTAATGAAATTCATTGCAAGTTACTAATAGAAATTGGCGACTAATAATATCAAATATATACAACTATGTTTAAGTAGTTGCAAACATTTCTTTCTCTGAGCAACATTTGATTTAAAGGGATAGCATGTCATTACTACTTGCCAAAATATACAGATTTCCTCTCCATAGAAAATAATACAAAATAACTAAAAATCAGAAACTTATAAATTTTTTTCAGAAAATACCAAAAAAATTCTTTATGAAATAAAACTCATTTTATTAATACTTTTGTGATAGTGCTTTTATCTAAAAAAACTTTTTACGCAAATTTAAAAATATTTAATAAAATAAAAAATTAAACGATTATAAGTTCTATACCCCATTTCTGAAGAAATTAGAAGTTTCAAATTGATCAACTAGCTTCTATTTTTTTATATATATATTTTATAAAATTTAATATCAACAATTTTATTAAAATTTTTTCATAAAAATTAACAAATTATTTCAAAATTAGAAATTGTATGTTTACTTCATTGGAGTACTTGACCCGTGTGAGCGGCAGCCATTGTAAGCCCAGAAGCTTGTCCCATACCATCCCCTTGTTCCAGACTTCAATAATGAGACCAATGTCCATTCTATTGGTTTCACTGTAAATTAAATAACAATAAAAATCTTCAAATATCGACAATAAAATATATTCACAAATGGAAAAAGAGAATTACAAAATAAAATTTGTTTTAAGACATTTGCTTAAGCTTTGATTTTAAGTACTTTTTCTGGGAGAAAATTAATTTGTTTTAATATTTTTGCTGCTCATTTCTAGTGAGAAGAATTTTGAGATGGATGTAAAAGAATACTAGAGAAATTCTATAATAATTTAACTTTCTCTCTGTATACCAAAAATATTTTCTTTTTTGTTACAAAGCAAGCAAACAAAAATTATATAAAATATGCTCTTTCAAATAGAATAAAATAACAATTACTTTGCTTTCAATCCAGAGCACTTGATTCTTGAATAATTTTTTTAAAGTTAAACGATAACAAATTTGCAAATAAAAAAAGCAGTACTATTCCCTTATATTCGCACAATTGATCATCAAAGCAATTTCTAAGCAGTTTCTGTCATAAATAAACTTGGGCGTTTAAATAAGTTTTATCAATAAGAGATAATTATTTATTTTGTAAGATCTGAAGAAATGTCTGTACTATTTTTTAGTATTTTTAAAAATATAAACCTTTTTAAACAATCCACAACACAAATATTCATGACAGTATTTGCAATTTTTTCTTTCCCATTACAATTATTAGAAAATTATAAAAAGTTATAACTTTACAGAAAAAAAAAACAATATACATATTCATGATATCCTTTTTTTCTTACTTTTCAGTAAGAAATTACAACAAATTCAGCAATGGATGACAAGGTTAATAATGTGACAACATATATGAAGCTTACAGATCAAGTTTAAAGATATTTTAATTTGATATTTGAAATATTTTGTCAAATGAATTCTTATAACATCAATTATTCTAAAGAGTTTAATTTTTATTAATTATGATAAATTAAGATATTAAGAGTAGCATTGTAATATATTTTAATATTAATCTTTAAAAAATATATGCAGTGGCAACAGCTTATAAATAAAACACTTATTTATAATTCTTTAATATTAATTTTTAGAAATAATTTTTAAAAATTTATTAATAATTTGCTTGTAAGCACAAGCAAATTATTAATATATTTTTAAAAATTCAAAAATTTAAAATTCAAAAATTATTCATACTTACACAGCAATTAATTTCAAATCTAAATTATTCACATTAAAAAATATTGAAAACTTAAATTTTGATTTTTTTAATGAAAATACTATGGATAATTTTAGATGCATTATCATATAATTTTGCTTTAATAATATACATATTTTGATACGGATAACTATTTAAAAAGTACACTTAAGAGAACAACGAAACATAATATAAAACAGTAAATACAATATTAAAAAAACTTTCGGTTGTATTATGATAACAATATTTTTACTCGTGAATATGTCAGAATTATCTTTCTTGGTATTTTATCATATCAAGAGGATAAAATTAGATTATAAGATTTCAAAAAAATTTCAGTAATAGACACAAATAGTATTGTATGAATGTATACAGCAATGATCCGTGTTTAGAGATTTGAGAACTTTTCAATTAGCAACAGATGTAAATGAAAGAGAATAACCACTCTTTAAAACTAATCATTGTTTAAAATAATGATTGTTAAAAGAGTTACATTTCAAAATATTGTGTTACTTAAAATGCAAGAGATATTTTTACAGTGATAAAATCAACATTCTTAAAATGAAAAATGACACTATTTTTTGCAAAACTTTTCAAAATTACATGAAAAAAATTATTATGAAATGTTAACTATGGCATTTCAGAAAAACAATCGGTTTTAAAAACATTAATTTCAAAAAGTAAATAAAATTCAGAAAATCATTGGTTAAAATCATTATTATTTGGAATGTTAAGAAGTCTTAATTAAACAAAGCTTCACAAAAAAAGCAATACATTTATTTCGGTGTTAAAATAAAAATAATAAAAGTTGAAATTTAAGTGTAATGATTAGCCAAATAACCAGATTATCTTAGCATTACTATCATTCATAGCTGTATTGGCATGAAGTGATGTTTCTTGCACAAAATCAGAGTTTCTAAGGGAGCACACACTTTCAATGCTATAAAGAACTTTAGAAATTGCAAAATGAAATATTTGAATATGAATTACTTGAATTCAAATCAATGATACTCATAAATAATAACACATTTTTATAAAAATAAATAAATAAAAAAATAAAAGATTATGCAAGAGAAAAAATCTAAAAATTATGGTTGCTTTTCCCAAGTTTTAAAAAATACTTTTTGAACTAGAAAATCTATACTCAGGGAAAATAGTGTTCAATATAATTTCAGCTGAAATCATAAGGTTTTTTAATGTTCTTAAAATAAATTGTTTATTAAAAACACATTTTAATATAAAACACTATGCTAGAAAACTTTGAACATTTTTATATAACTTTACATGAAAGATAAAAATGCAATTACTTTTTTAATTTCCATTAAAAATGTTTTTACAGTAAGTATCAATATTAGTCAAAAGTTTGTTGAAAATGATGTGAGATAGCTCTAAGGAAGTGCAATATAAGATTCATTGGAAAGCTAACAATATAAAAAGACAAAAAAAAAAAACTCCTTTTTAAGAAGACAACACTTACTAGTCAGTTAGAAGGGAAATAAACCAAGACTATGAAACTACTTCAAAAATTCTGAATGAATGCAAGAGCTATATTAAGTATAGAACATTTCAAACATGTTCAACAATCATAATAATCAGAGAATCTGAAGTCCAATCCACATGAAAAATATTTTTTTATGAAGAAAATATTTTCTACCTATTTCTATATTATTAGTCACTATTATCTCATACAATGATGGTGCATAAAAGCAAAAATGACTACATGAATACACTTGTGACATTGCGATTGTCAGATGAAGGCCATCAAGAGAAAATTTTTATTGTTAACCTTTATTGAGTCTTTTAAAAAAAATTCTTCCATATATATGCGGGGAATAATAGTGAAATATTAATTTTTGAAACATATAATCTATGTCAGCAATTTTGTAAATAAAATCTGGATTTGTTGATAAAGTTTTGGCTCTTTTGCTTCTATTAGTTACTATTTGCTCATAAAAACTAATAGGTTTAAATCTACTTCTTTAATATAGATTCCAAATCCCACATTTCAGTTGGAACCAGAATACTATTACCCACCAGTTCGGTTTTCATTAGAAGAAAGCATCTTTTCAATTTGATATTCAAATTTCCCATGGATGTATGTTTCCATATAATTTAAATTTTGTACTGTGATATGAAAAATACCCATATTGCTGAAAGTAAGATATAAATTCTCCATCATTAAGCTTTTGATACATGGTGCAGTCCACAACGATACATGAGGATGCAAGCATTCCATCAATTGTAATATCAGTTTAACAGAGTTTACCAACAAATTTACAGTTCAAGACCTTATTTCTCTGTAAATCTAGAAGTTGAATCAGTAGTGAAATGCAGTTCTCAATCAGTGAGTTATAGAAGAGGCAACATTTAATCACCTTGATATGTAGGCTAATATTTTAGGCAAATTATATTAAATATAAAATCTAAAAATATCATTTCAGGATTTTAAAAAAAATCAAACAATGAATAAATATTATTCGAGCTATAAAAAGTACATTTATAGATAGAAAAAGATTAAAAAGCATTCACCTTACATCAATGAAGTTCATTTCATCTAATGATTAAATATAAATAATATTTTAAAAATAAATTAGACATATAAAAGCACAAAAAATAAAACTGAATATTTTAATACTATCTGTAGTCATTGAAACTGTAAATATTTTTAAGATCTATTTATGGACATAGAGTGACATTAAATGACAGCAACTTCACTAGTTTTCCACATACTATTATTACTCTGCAATATTGCTTTCTACTCATACTGTTAAGTTTGTATGAATATACATGTATTTTGAGATATAATATAGACATATTCTCATCATAGAATAATTTTGTAATCAGTGTATAATAAGTTGACATAATATTAAATCAAACAATGTAGGAAATGAGTATAGACATTGTCTAATGAAGAAACTTTGGCATAGATTGATTTGTTAAATAGTTTGGTTTCTAGGACATCTTTTACAATATGAGAATTAAAAAAACATTTATAAACCACTATAAACATCCATATCTGAAGTGGGAACTGAAACTGTGAAGTGTTGAATTAAAGAACAGGACATTATTCAGTTGCCAGCTAAGCTCAGAACCTTAGAATATAGTTTCCATGTATAATTGGAACACATTTTGTCAACTCCAAAAGGCAGAGTTAGCCTTGGAATTAATGAGTCCAGATAATTAAATCTTGGACCAATGTGATAAACACTTCTTCAGAACAAATAAATATTTTAATAAAAATTCATGGAGCATAATATGCAAGAGAATACATTCTTCAAAACTAAACACAAATTTTCAATTCAATTCAGTATTTTTTAACTCATATTGAAAAAGATTTTTCTATAGCTGTTTCAATTCTTTAAAAAGAATAGTTATGGTACATAGTTTTAAACACAGTTTCTTTTTTTTTCTTTTTTTTGCAATTAAGGAAAAAAATTTTATTAATTGAATTGGGTAACAACATCTTATCGCAGGAATAGCAAATTAAAACAGAGTTGAATCATAAATAGAGAAAAATTCAACTTTATGTTGCATGCCATGATCAACTCATCAAGCAATCTATAAAACAACTATAAGAGAAATAAAAGTAATCTATTTTGATTTATTTTATTGATGTAACAAAAGCAACTGTTTGGAGAAGGATAAGAATATATATCAAGTGATAATTTAAATGAAATTAATCATTGCAGGGATTTTAGTTTATTATTCACATGTGAGTTTTAATAACAGATGAAAATGAAAAAAGATATATAGTTATGAACAATATAATCTACATATATTTGAATGCATGCATGTGTATTATGTAATGGCATAACTGGAGAACAAATGCAGAAATTTCAGCTTAACCACTAAACATGGATTTACAATCAGGAAAAAAATATTGTATGAGTAAGAAGATAATACACATAACAATAGTTTAAAAATTACTAATATAAGTATCTCTCTAATATGGTATTATAACTTGCTAATATGGATAATACTTCCGATGTAGTTTAAATCAAAGTTCTAACTTCATTGATAAAGATTGGGAAAAAAATTGTTCGAAAACAAATTGTCTAAAATGATTTAATTAAGTGGCAAATTCATAGCTTTTAAGGTAACTTTTATGAATAGTGCCATTTTTTATGCCAAATGACCAAGATCAGAATTAAATGAATAGTTTTTGTTTCTTAAGTCGATTGATACTTTGTATAATATTAAAGCCTAATAATATAATGAAGTTCAAGGGATTTTTATGATTTATAAGCTCCAATGTTATTATGTCGGTTAAGGGTTGTGATCGAGGCCTAGGCAGAGGGCCCAGATTGACAAATTTCTTACAGCCTCCATCCAGAAGTAAATGTGCTTTGCCATTGATGCCATATTGAAGAGGCCAGTCTCAAACATCTTTTAGACTGTGCTGATCTACTTCGTGAAGATCTCCTAAAAAAGCTCTGTTTGGCTGTGTTGAAATTAAAAGCAGATAACCTCATAGATCTGATCTGATTTCAGATCAGAAGGATTAGTAAGAAGAAGATTGTTATTTCATCTAATTTGAAATGAAAAATTTCTTTACAGTTTTTTTCATTTCACTTTTATTTTCCTAAATTATAAAATTAACTGAAAGATATTCCTTATTTGATTGAAAAATATAAAATTTAAATATTATGATTTCATAAAAAATATTTAATACTGCAAAATATAATTATCAAATAAAAGTGATGAGGATCATATAAAAAAGAGGTTTGTTTCTCAAAAAATATTTCACAAAATATTACACCTGACGGCAAATTCTAATTACATTTAGGCTCAGAATAAAATGCAAATTTTGGGTACTTTTACATATTTATTCCTAAGATTAAACAAATATTTCTTAAATATAAATTTATTCATTATTACAAGTTAATTGAAATGAAAAAAATATTTTTATGACTTTTTAATTGGCATATACAAAATAAAAGTTGGTTACTATTTATGCACTAATCTTATTTTAAATATTAATATATTTAAAATCTAGAAAAACAGGGAGAAAATTACATGCAGAACAATTAAATAATGTAAATAATATTTTATAAAGTGCAATGTTATAAGTTTTGTTAATCTAATGACTGCAAATTTTATTGTTAAGAAAAATTACAAACCAATAAAAACTGAAAACAATAGTTATCTATATTAATTAAATAATGAATTATGCAAGTTTAAATACTTTTCATGTCTCAGCTTTACTAACATAAAAAAACTAAAACAAGTTTTAAATTTTCAAAACGTTTAAAAAAGCTAAGAAATTTTTATTTTGCCTATTTTCATCATAAAAATAATGTGTAATACAAATGATAATATGTAATTATTAGAAGCTCTATTTTGCCATTTACCTATGATTTAAAATACTTTTGATTTCAGTGACATTGTTACAATAATTACTTGACTGTGCATAATGAATATTATAACAGCAAATGTTCAAAAAATTTTAACCTTTACTTCATTACTTCATATTATTTTTTGGATTTTTGGGAAGATATAATATAGATATTCAACAATATACATGGATAGCAAGATAAGAAATACAAAACACTCTCTGATATCTACTTTAACAAATATGCTCATAGAATGAGGATTATCTTCTATTCTTCAACAGAAATTGGATTTGAATATAGAAACTTTCCTTCCACAGAATAGTCTTATTTTTAGACCATAGTGTATCCATATATTCAAACTCATTTTGGATTAGAGATTAAATAACACTCTGCAGAAATTCAAAGAAAATAAGAATGTAAAGAAATTTATTAAAACATCAGTTCAAACATATAAAAAGAAAATGTGTCCTCAATCAACAAAATGCATGCATTGCAGCAAATAGATCTACATGAAATTATTAAAGATAATGACTAATCAAATTTAATTTTTTCCTATAAACATTGGTTTTTGAGGGAAAAAAGACAATAAGAATTCCTTATTAAAGATTCTTAATATTAAATAGATCTTTAAAACCTATCAAATTTGTATCTTCCAAAAAGTAATTGATTCCAGTAAGTCATTATGTTAAGAAGTATAAGTAGGTTTCTTCACAAACTCATCAATGTTAATTTTAATTTTCAATAAAGAAAATTAACATTCTATAAATGCTTATGTTTTGAAAATGAAGGTTAAGTTGTAAATCCATATCATGTAAGTCATTAATGTGCACAAGACATCATTCTTTAGCATATTAAATAAATGGAATATTTTGTCAATATATCCTATTAGCGATTTTGATAAACTATAATACCATCAAATTTTGCTGAGACAGAATTGTAACTAAGTGACATGAAAAGTGTTTTAATTAATTTTTCAATGTAAATGTTTAAATTTTCAAAATTAAGTTTTAAGCATATGTAAGATCAAATCTCAAAGCAAGTTTTTTATCAAATATAATTTCACCAACATAACAATAACTGAAATTTCAAATAACTATAAAAATAAAGTATACTAAACTGTAATATAAACAATTGTTACACAAAAAACATTCAAAATATTACTAAATATTCACCATTTTTATATTTACAAAAAACCTAAATAGATGACATTAGAAAGCAATGATAAATCAAAAGAAAGATAAAGTAATAAAAATATGTTCATCAGATCATTCATCTAGTTTTATCTCAACATAAATACAAGATAATAAAAGAATTAAAGAAAATCAATAATTTAAAATATTTCAGTCTTATGTTTACAAAAAAGTTAATTTGTAATATTAAAAGACAAATAATAAATTTTAAAAAATACATTAGAAAATAATCAAATCAAGTTGGCCATGGTTTTAGAATAAATACAAGATATTATCTCAGTATAAACATAACATGAATTTAAGAAAACAAGAAAATTTCCTTACAATAAGAAGTCTGTTTCCCAAGTAGGATTGTTGCCCTTCACTGACACTGTAGTAGATTTCACATTCTGCAGCTTGAGGGTAACATAGGTATTGAAGGAATCTGTAAGTACAATAAAGTTTTATATATTTGGCATAATTACCGAAGGTCAAATACATAATTTGACAACTGAATACAGTAACAAACAAAGTTAATAAAACATATTTATCAATGCAGCTCAAGATAATGAATGTAATCTACTTAACAATGAGAATAGTATTGATAGTTTTGTCTCACTAAAGGTCATATCCACTATGAATTAATTATAGAAAGTAAGATTATAAAGAAGAATTTTAATGTGGAAATTTCTTGCAAAATATGAGATATTATCAGGTGGAGACAGCTTATAAAAAGAGCACAGAAGAATTTCCTTTTGCTTTATGCAATCTTCCAGCATATCACTCATTAATAAAAAGAAATTATATAATTAGAAAATAATATATCACCTCCATTACATATCAAGCCCAACAAGTATTGACTTTTATTTGCATCCCATGATGAAAATAAAATTGTAAATTTAATACTTTATTACTTTAAAATTGGGAAATAATATTTATGCATTTGAAGGACATAATGATATAAATGAATTAAAGTATGAAAACTTTAACTTTAAGAATTCAAGATTGTTTTAAGCTATTACATAAACACTGAAACAAATGGGTAAATTTACAGTAAGTCTATTTTGATAACCATATAGCTGTGAGTAATAAATTCATTTTTATTTAAAAGTTTCAGGAAATATTATATCTTTGGTTAAAGAACTGCAACTTAGATAGAAAGAAAACTCATTTTTTTTCCAAAGACATTAGTAAATTATCATCTGAGAATCAATTACAATAAAACTCTTAAAATATATATAAGAACAAAGGAAACAACAATAAATGTAATACAGATGATAATCAAAATTGAAATTATTAAATAAAAAGACATTGGGTTTTTCTAATAGAAAGTAATTCAGTCGATTCTCAGATTAAGGATTATAATATTATGATTGGAAATCTGAAACATTTGAAATCATTCATAACATATAAAATACATAATTATTCATTCTTTGGAATATATGCATCCAGAATATTTTACTAGAAAGCACATAAGTACAAAATACAAACAATAAAGGAAAATATAACTTATAAAATAATTAATGTTTTAAAAAAAACTTCTATATATTTAATTACCAAATATAAATAAAATTTGATAAATATTTTAGAATGTGTATCATAATAATTTCATTTAGAATTATTGCAGTATTCTTTCATAAAAGCATTATAAAAGTTAATCAATTACAGAAATAATAATAAAACAGATTACTCACTAGCTGTACCAACCAAAGCAGCTCTTCTAACTAAAAAGAAAAGAAAAAAAAATAGTTAGGATTTCATTTAAAAACAGAATGATAAAACATCTTATAATATTTTGGAAAATTTACAAAAAATAAATAAGCTTATTATGCAAGCTACATATACAGATAAGACTGAAATTATTTCATTTTTATATTGAAAACTGAGAAGATTTTTGATAACTATAGTTTGACTTATAAATTTCATACACTTTTAATTAGTTTAATCAAAAATGCAGAAAATTCATATTACTAAAAATTTTATGAAACTTTAATGTAATGTTAGCTTATGGTGTCATACATTTACATAAAATGACAAATTATTCTCTTTTTGCAATTATATTTGAATAAAGATTCCATTTTCTGACAAAATAAAATCTATAAGTAAAAACTTAAAAATACTATTTGAATAGTTCTGGTATATTTTTTAATATAAATAAAATCAGAATTATTAAAGATTAATGGAAATGAAAGAAAACTCTTATTTAGATCTAGAATGATTAACACAAAAAAGATTTATCATACACAATAACATCTCTCATTTTTTTTAAACTTTACAATTGGAGTCATTTTTTAAACAAACATATAAAAATTTATGAATGAAATAACTAATATACATTTGGTGAATAATAAAACATCACCATTGCCAATCTAAAAATATTTAAATAAATTTCCTCATTTCAGAAATATAATTCCCTTTTAGGAATTTAAAAAAAATTAAATATCAAACTATCTAATCCAACCAATTATAGTCTAAAATTTTTCAGGTTTTTAAAGTGAAAATAAATAATTCTTACAATCCAAGGTTTTATTATCAAGGCAACATATATGATTTACAAATAAATAAATGATTCAATAATAAATATGCTTAGAAAAGTTAAAACAGCTATTAAAAATTGCAGGAATTTTTATAAGCTTCGTTTTAATAAAACCAAAGGCATACAACAGATTAACCATTTTTAAAGGATAGTAAAATGATTCCCAGTACATATCAACTTTAAATTATATATTTTGGTGAAATTCTTTTAACGGATGAGTTATTTTTAATCATATATTTTCTAGAGAAAATCACTTCCTACTTTTTAAACAGGGGACAGCACATACGATTTAATATATATATATATATATATATATATATATATATATATATATATAAATATATCCTAAGACTGTAAAATACAATTATAGATCCATATTTGATTCTTTAATTTAGAACTATTTTAACAAATATTATCCTTCATTTGTCCAAAATGTAGACAAGTGTATTGATAGAATGGGTAATACAGAAAACTGTTCATTTTTCAGTTTTTTGATTAAATATTAATGAACAAACTAAATATGATCAATTTACTAACCTCTCA
Source organism: Latrodectus hesperus (assembly GCA_037975125.1). NCBI lineage: Eukaryota > Metazoa > Arthropoda > Arachnida > Araneae > Theridiidae > Latrodectus > Latrodectus hesperus. The sequence goes on from CM075862.1 coordinate 34,792,172, forward strand.
TAACAAACTTATCTTTATATATATATATATATATATTTGTTGACTGGTAATGCAAAATAAAATTTAAAAAGCAAATAAAATTTTTAAAATCAAAGAAATATTTTTGCAATCATTACTGATTATTATAAACATGATTTAATCAGTTCGAAAATAATGTAGTTTTTTTTTCAGAATACATGCTTAAAATAAAATTCAAAATTTTGCAATTATTCAGTTAATTGTTATTGAGAATTTTCTAAATACACAATGTCTTTTGTAAAATAAAATTATTCATACAAGATCTCTTTTACAAAATTTGTGAAATTTTTTACTGGTGTTTTCCACTTATCATAATATTTAACCTATAAATTTAATAGTAAAATACAAATTACAATGTTTACAATTGATAAATCAACATTTATCATATGATAAATAAAGCAAATATGATGCTGGATAAGACAAAACTTTAAATAAAAAGACTTGTTTTAACTAATGAGAAAACTATAAACAATGTGAAAATGTACAACCTTCTTTCAAATAAATCATCTATTCACGTTTATGTTATATTATAAGAGTAACATAAATATTTGTTTCCACGTCAATATCAAAATGTACTCAGTTGGAAAATATTTAAATTTTGCAATATTAATAAAAAATGGGGAATAAGATCATCATATGAGAAGGAAGGTTTTAAAAAAAATATTTCTAAAATGGAGGAATGAATCAGTCTACATAACAAGACTTTTATTGCATGAAATGATATATAAATACTTAAACAAATATTTCTTATGTTTAATATTTTCTAAAATCACAATTATTGAATTAAGATCATTTGTAGTTTATTTATGTTATACAGCTAAAACTAAAAAAAAAATTACCTTAAATTGAACAGAAATTAAGGATATTAAAATTAGAAATATTATCTTTTGATTCACTTTTTACTGAATATAATTTAAAAAAATATGAATAAAGTGAATATTAACAATATACATATTCCCATAATGATTTTACACACTGTGGTGCATAAAAAATCAAAGTAATATTTTTATTTTTTTAACAGTGAAAATAATATATTATTTAATTGTGTGATTTCAAACGCATCATTAATGTATCTGCAGATCAAATAGTTCTAAACGAGCAAAATTACCTTTAAGACAAGTATCTGACTTTATATTGTTACATTATTTTATAAATTGATGGCTTTTATTAGTTTCTAACCATTAAAAGTAGCTAATGTACCATAAACAACAATCAAAACACTTTGTTGTTGGATATCCAAGATTTATAGTAAAAAATATAATATTACAAAATTAATATTAGTTTAAAATATAATATTAAAATAAATATAAAAGAACTAAAACAAAAAAATTGATTGTGATAGTTAAAATAATTCACAAGAGAGAAGCAAAATTGCAAATAAAAATAGTGTCAATCAAGAATATAATTTTCAGCAAAACAAATATTATGATATAAAGATTATATTTAACTGTACAACATGAAATGACAAAATATGAATAAAGAATGAAAAAAAATAAAATCTCATAAAGTTGACAGAATATTGTGAATTCTAAGAAATGATGGTTTGAGTTGTAAAAACAATGTATTGACGAAAAAGAAATATTACCTTCTCTTTCCAGAATAGTTTTTTGTAGATCTATTGAGTTTGTTGTGATGAAATTGTATAATATACTCATTTAAATACATGAAAGATTTGAAATTAGCAGAAAAATTATGTATGTATTTCAAAGCTTCAATATGATTTTTAAACACACAATTAAAACAATAGTTGGGAGTACAAATATATCACATATTTTAAGTCATTTGCAGTTTCATAGATATAACTAAATAATCAGTTAAGAATTTAAAATACTGTCTTGCAGAAAATATTTTATATGAAGAAAACAAAACAAATTATTAGAGTCCATTAGGTATGCAGTTGTAAATCTATAAATGAAAATATTCAAGAAAAAAGAATGTTCTTATAGTTAATAAAATTGAAAGTGTTATTAATCAAATGATTAAAAAAAGTGTACACTTAGGATATGCCATGATTATTGATATTTGTATAATTAACTAATTTTTTATTTGGCAAATAAAAAAATTAATCGCAAATTTTAAAGAAGCTTCCAAGGATTATAAAATATAAAATATTTTCTATATGAAAAATATGGATCAATTGTATATAACATTCAAAGGATATTTAAAAAAAAACAAAGCATCAAATAAAATTTAAATGGTTGATTTGAATAATAAATTAAAATTTATTAAATAAACAAAGAAACTCTTGAAATTTTATCATAGCAATTTAAATGTATATAATTTTTCTTTGACAAATAAAAGAAATCAATTTCGTAAATAAATTCATATTTAATGTAGTTTTCAACTTTTATTAAAAATGATTCATCAGAAGCACAAAAATTTTCTTTCAATTCAATAATTATTTTTAGTGATTATCTTTCATTGAATATTTTGTTTTATTTAAATATTTTTTAAACTAAGCAGAAAATTTTAATGGAAGAAAAAAATAAAGGACATAGTTCATTTCCAAGAATAATGAAAACTATAGTTTTGTTTTTAACCTATAAATATCTATTATATATAATTCATTTTGAAATCTACTTTATTCATTTTCTTATAAATGTTATTTAGCAATAAAGGCAAAATTCCTTTAAGCAAGTATATTTTAAAAGATAAAATGATTGAAAAGTCTCTCAATTAACAATTTTAAAATGATTGATTTTTGTTAATTATAATCATCAGAGAGAGAGTGTGTACTAATAGATGAGAAATACTAAACAGTATATAGTATTTATAATACATCACAAAACCATAAATATGCTTAAATAATAGTATATAAATTATTTTCCTTTCAAAATAAATGTTTTGTGTGAGCCAATAGAAATCAATTAAAAGAAACGTTTAAGAAAATGTTGGGTCTTGGAATAACTGGGAAACATTATAATTTTTACATCCATTATAAATGTAAAAATAAAATGTTTTAATAGTAGTAAAGTATCGTTATTCTATCGAATTAGCATACATTGGTAGATGGATTGTTTTCACAGCAAACATTTCGTGCAAACTGATAATGATGAGATAATTCACATCTGTGAATAAACACATGCCATCACGGATAAGGAAAAACAAAAGCGCACACTGTTTATTTCCAATTTCTTCAACACATTTTTTTGCATCATGTACATGAAAAAAATAAAAAGAATTATCCCAGCAAACACAAACAATCACATTTCTGAAAGCGACTTAAAAAATGAACTATTTTGCAAAAACATTGAAGGAACAACAGATACTTAAACATTCACAAAAACATTGGTAGCAGTGAGAGGTGCAGGCTAGTAACTCAAATAATAAAATAATGCACATTTCCTCAGCTGAAACTGAAGTACTTAGACAAGTAATTTTGCAGAAAATCTTGATTAATATCCAAGCAGAGAACACTGTGTGGGTTTATTTGTGATGAAGAGGATTTATTTTGACCGGTATTTATTCAAATTGGGTAGCAAATTTTTTATCCGATACATCCAGGAAAACCGCATTTTTTCTCTTGATAATGCACCACAGAGAATTTCGGAAAAGAGAAAGGGATTTATCCTTTCTGTAAGTGAAGATGAATGAGATGAGAAAAGAGATGTGATCCAGAGGTAACTCACCAGTAACGCACAGTAGGGCCATGCTGCAAAGAAAACAACTCCAGTAGTTGTGGAGTAAACACCTGGATTACATAATTATACACAACTTCTTGGACAACCCGGTATAAGACCGTTCATTCCACGCCGCTCTTAAAAAAACATCTCTAGTCCTATGAGCGAGCACCAGTATTCTATGAGAAGACACATTTCCGCCATGTCGTTACGTCACCTGTGACGTCAATGACTGGCGGTCTTCGGAGCAGACTCGAAGGCTGAGGCCACCCAGACTTTTGTGTCAAGTTTACTTAGTATCGTCATTTTTGACCATCTTTTATCGAATCTTTTTTTATTATTATTGTGGTCTATTCAAATTTTTAAATGAATAAAATTAAATTAAGTAATTCTTAATTTAGCCTTACAAATAGTTTTTGATGATAAAAACATATGATCTGTTATTATCTGATAAAATTATTATTTATTATTTTCCCATGATAAATTTTATTCTTTAAAATAAATTTAACAAACTGATAATAAATAAAGAAAAAGAATTACAATATGGGTTTTTTTTCTCTCTTCAATATTTGAAGCATTTTTTATTGAAATTTAACTGCAAAATAATAAAAGATAAGAGTCAGCAAATATGCGATGAAATATTATCTACAGGATATATTCATATATGTTGATTTAATTTTTTAAAAGATGCAAAATAACATAATTAATTTGCACACTTATCAAACATTGTTCAATACTAGTTATTCTGTGTGTGTGTGATCATATTATTAATATACTTTAATAAAATATGTTAATGTTGTAATCAATATATTATAGTCAAAATTCTTGTTCATATAGTTTCTATTATGATATCAACATATTTTCAGTTAAGAGCAATTTTTAATTGAAATGTTAAATTAATTAATTAAAAAATTCAGAGTCTTTTCTAGTTTTTCAATTTTTTTAAAGATATAAATTGCTTAGCTTTCATCAATTAAAACAAATCTGTGAATAAAACATAATCTATTCACAATTTGCTGTCTCACTAATTAGAAACATAAATTTAATTTCCTTAAATATTATAATGAGTGTTCTATATGATTTTGAAATAATGCATACACACTTTTTTATAATTTTACATGAATTAATTTCTAAGGAATTGTTATAAAATATTCTGTTCATTATATTGATTGCTCTTCCTTTACTTTCTTTTTTCGAAAAAAAAAATGTTTTTTATTATTTCTTGATTTTTATTTTTGCAATACTTATAAATTATTCATGCATAAATAATTTCATCACTGCATATATATATTAGAGCTTTCACTTTTGAAGAAAAAAAAAGATATTTATTGGTAAAATATAAAAAAAAATCATTGAGTAGTTGAAAGTAACAATTCCTATACATGCAAAATTTTACACAATTGTAACAGGATTTTGAAATTAAAAAACTTAAATATTTGTTATCGAAAAAATTAAAAGCAATTTATTATTTGTGGTAAAAATTAAACACTAATTCTTTATTATTGGTCAAAGCAATTATTAAAAAAATTAAACGCTTATTATAGTGCAAAACGATTTTCAAATGTTTTGGTTATTTAATTATAAGAGTTTTTTCTTATATATTTATATGGTACATATATAGGCGCATTTTACATCCAGTACTATTATGTATTGATGAACAAATGCCCTTACGAAAACAAATGCCATCTTTTATTGTTTACAAGTTTAGAATTTCATTTTAAGCCTAATTAATTGTCCTGATCAACTAATGAGTGAATGGTCCAAGCCTTATCCTTCATTTCAACAATTCATGGTTCTAGCTCTCACCTCGGATGTGGTTGTTTATAGTACCCTGCATTTCACTTTAAACTATAGATCTCAATCGAATGAGCCTTGAGTCCTTTGGAATGTATTGGTCTTCGAGCATAAAATGTAGCAGTAATTCGTCAAGAAAGCTAATTTGCAGCTGAGCATATCATAATAGGACGCATGTAAGTTATTTTAATGAAAAAATGATATAAAACTATAAATAATTTAAAAAAATATTTAAGAAAATATGTTTTAAATTAATAAATTCATTTGTTTTTATAGTAGTATCATGATAATGGAATATAGAATAGTTTTAAATTTTAGATAATTTCATGGAAAATTGTATACATGAATTTATTTCATGGGAATATTCCTATCATTTTATTCGAATTATTTTTGCACTGATGGCTTATCATTTGATGAAAAAAATATAAAGATGGAACAAATCCTAATTTTCCTGAATTTGAACTCGAATTTGGTGCAATATTTTGAATTTTTTACGAAATGAGAATAAGAACAAAGTTTGACGGCAAAGACTGCTTATAAAAATTATAATTTATGCTATAAAAGTACTCATTTCGCCAAAGTTTGCTTCATCTGATTTCTTGAAATTTAGCTCAAAATAAGCAACAGTATAAAATGTATATGTCATTTTTAAACTATTCATCAAAATTTAGAAAAATTATAAAACTGATTCTTTTCACGATAGTATTAAGCGACTGTAATATTAAGCTATACTACTGAAATAATTTTCAATCACTTATGATAAAATAGTTTTCTTCCCTCCATAATCGAAACGAAATTAACCAAAAATTTACACCTTAAGCTGATTTCTTGGTTACAAGGAATACAACGCGTAAATCATTTCGATGCTAAGATATAATGCATTAAGTATAAAAAAATAATATATTTGCAATGATTCAGAAACAGATTATTCGAGTATAATGTAATTATTTATTATTTTAAATTTTACAAAAATAAAATTTCTAAAAACGTGATGGGTAGAAAATTATTATTGATTGTAAAATGTAAAAATGAGTAGGCGTAAAGAGTTCTTTTTCTTATAATTTTTCTTAAAGTATATACATACATAGGTACATCACTTTATTAATTTTGAAGCTATTTCGCTAAAAAAATAAATGAATTATGATAAAATCTTTATTCTAATTATAATACACAAAAAATATCATGTCAAATTTACATCAATTTATAGTTTAACCTCCCCCTTTTTTATTGAGTGCGATATAAAATGTTCGAATAAATTTGAACAACATTTTAATTTTAGGGTACATTTTATTTAAAAATATATATTCACTTATTCGACGAAATAAATTTCTCCTTTCTGCCAATGATATCTAAATATTTACTAAATAATAAAATAATAACTATAAATTATAATTATAAAAATAATAAATATAAAATATCAATGGTGCACTAGATTTATTTATATAGTTTATAATGCAAATAACAAACAACTATTTTTTCAGTAAACTTCTTAGTTTTAACAAACAAGTTAAAATTAGGACATTATTTTTTTAATGTACGTTCTCAAACATCTGTTTTCTCTGAGAAGTCTTAATACTAATAACTTCCTGACACTTAAAGTGGATAATTAAGTTATTTAACATGAGAAATGTGAAGCTGCTTTACTGAAAGATACAGATTGGCGTCGCAAATCATGATAGTAAAACATAAAAAGGAATAGTTAACATTTTACTTTGAGTATAATGATTTTTAAATTTTGTATTTTTATCATCCTATTATATATTTTAACTTTCATATTCTTATCTCGCATATTTTGGTGATCAGCAGGATCGCTTATTTGCAATAAAATATATGAACAAAAATCGAATTTAATATGTTTTTTTTAAATAATCTAACGTTTATGTATGTTGTATGTATATATATATATATATATATATATATATATATATATATATATATATATATATATATATATATATATATATATATATATATATATATATATATATATAATTTATATTATTTCTTAATCAATACCATTTTTGGATTCTTTAATACATTCATATCCCTTATTAAACTTTAAAAATTATATTTAAATTAAATAATTTTGCGAAGATATAAATCCTTTTCTATTGTTAAGTGTTTTATACGGAAGTATTCGACATAAAATTGGTTCTATATGTTGCTATTGATTTACTTTCAGTTTTTTAGTTAATTTTGTATACTTGTATAAATTTATATACAGTAGTACTTATAAAGATGTAATTATTTTAAAATTAGTTACACTTTTAACTAATTCTTCTTCTCGGTATAGTTATATAAACCGATTCTACAACATATTTTGAGCAATTAGCAATGCAGTTGTACTCCATTCACCAAATAAAAATAAATTAACGTACTCTAGTATTCGCTCACATGACGAAACAATAACATTAATCTCAAACAAAGAAATTAATGTCTAATTTTAACTTCAACATTTCGTACCTCAAGCAAATAAGCACAGTTGGGATTCCAATTAAAGAATTTATAAATATGAGAAGAATTTAAGACAACTCCTTTACTTTCAAACAAAAATAAACTTATTCGTAGTACATGTGCACATATTTATGCAAATATAAAAAATTGCCAAATCTGCTTTTGTAAATTTTCCGAAATTTCACTTAAAATTGAAAAGAAATGATTAGTATATTTTCTTATAATCTAAAAAATATATAACTTAGACAAAAAGTGAAACTCTGTCGCGAGTTGAGAACAAAATTCAACGTCAGTCATAATAAAAATCTATTCATTTAATAAATCATTGTATTTTAATTGCAAGTATTCCGTATATATCGACAATATATCAATATTATTGATGATTAAACAGAAGATGATGATTAATTGATATTATTGCTTTCAAATCAAATTAGGCAAAATTGCTTTGTTATCCAAAACGAGTAAACAGTATGCAAGAATGTTAATTGAATAGCTGCAACCAGAATATATTCACAAAATATGCCTTGCAAAATATTCGAATTCCTTATTCTAATCTGCGCCGGAAACTAAGCCCCCTACCGCTTGGGAGGCGAATTAATCCGGTAAGAGAAGCGAAACTTTCGGAAAGTTGTTTTTCCCTAGAACTCTTGCCCGGACTCAAAGCAAAACAAGGATAAAAATTTCCCTTCTGGGCCGCCCGGTTCTGCGCCGGAAAAATTCTTTCCCGGCCGGTTATGCGCAACAAAAGGGAGTAAAGAAAGAAAGCTTCGATTTTAATTCTCTATTTCCAGTGCTGCAAAGAAAGAAAGAAAAAAAGCCTGGCGGTCACAATAAGTGAGTAAAAAAGCAAACGGAAAACAAAAAATCTTTTGCATCTTCTCCTCCTGGAACAGCTTAGAACAAAAGAGCGCATCATTGAAGTTGATATCGCTGTTCCTTTTTTTTTCCTTGTTTTGTTTTGCACACCGGAAAAGCGAGCTTGAGTTGCCAATCAGTGTCCCGAATGTCGTATAGTACTACGGAGAGTAAGAAACAGGCAGTTTAATTTGACTAGGGCTCTTTCAGCAGCGGAGTTAGGAGTGACTCTCAAACAACAAGCCGAACAATTTGGACGCCATTTTTGATTTCCTATTTTAATGGGAATCCTCCTTTTGTTATTGTAGCGGAAGCAGTTGCAATGCCTTAAAGGAAAAATGCATAAAATATTTAAAAAGAAAAATTGAAGAAGAAAACAGAAGTTTAATATTCATGATTAGAAGTTAGATTAATCCTAAAGTTTTTTTTGGAACTAATTTTGTATGGCTAAAACGTGACTTTCGAATTTTTCAAATTTTTAAGAAACTTTATGAAAACTTTTTACTGACGGAAAATTAAGAAAATATAAGTTAAAGTATTCATTAAAATATTAAAATTTCATTAAAATATTAAGTAAATGAGGAAAGAATTTAAAACTTTATTTGCAAAATTAATTAAAAAAATAAAGTGTTAATTAACAGGCACTAATGTAAGATAGTGTCTTCGATATTTGTATTTCCATATCCAGATATGATAACATTTTCAGAAATGTTTTTTGAGGAATCATTAAATTTCATTAAAATTTATATATCATTTGTAAAACAATATTAATTCAAAATAGACATACAATCTCAATGGAAATGTTTTAAATGAATAAAAACATCTGTTAAAATATTCTGTTTACTCAAAATTGCAACAAAAATATTTTATTGATGTTGTTTTAAGCAACTATAATTAATTATTTCATTAGTAATAATTTCTTTTTAACTAAGCCATAAATTAAAATTTTATAATTATAATTTTATATGAAGAACTTTGCTTTCTACAAGTTTCAGAAATGTCACTGAATAAAAGTTAAAACAAATGTGGAACTGTTATTTTAAAAGCGATTTCATGAAACTCAAAAAAATAGTATGATATATGCAAAATTATAGCACCAAATTGCTACTCATTTCAATAGTACACTACATAAAATAAATAATTTTAAGCGATTGAAACAGTTTACGTATGAATTACATTTTTAAATAAATACATAAATATAAAAAAAAATTGATTTGGCTTCACATAGCAAATATTTTTTTTTAAATCTTAGTTCTGTATAAATATAAATCATTTGTTTTGTTTTCCAAAATTGTTTGGTTGTTTGGAAAGTTATTCGTTTTTTAACAAAAATGAAAAAAGTATAGCGAATGACAATTTAATTGAATTCTATACTGTCCATTCTAGTGCAAATAACTTTTGCCATCTTTCTGGCAGTAGCATGATTCCATATTCTCAAAATGGTTGGTTTTTACTAGCAAAAAACTGATCCAGGTGGGAAAAACGAAATTACTTTCCAAACAACCTAATGATTTTTCTTTCAAATTTTTTTTAATTTTCAATTATAAAATTGTGCAAACAATAATATTATTCAGAAAATCCGAAATTAATATGTTTAGTTTTAAGAGTAAATTCACAATACCCAGAGAAAAAGGATTATTTTATCTAGAGGATAGAAAAATTCGGTTTTACAAAATTGAGAAATTGGAATGTGAAATAAATAAAATCTTAAAATGTTCTGACTGTGCTTTTCATAACGTTTAAAGTAAGATATTTTTTATGAAAAATAGTATAGGAAATCTGAAAGCAAGAATAAAATATCAGCTACGCGATAATGCAGGTGGTTAAAAAGCAATGGATTTATAAGGAAACATTTATTAGAAAGGTTAGGTCCACCTTTGGCATGCAATGCAGCTTGGGTTCGTCTAGGAATCTATTCATAGAAGTGTTGGATAATATTATAATGAATATTATACTATTCTTCAAGGAAGTATTTTGAAAAATCTGGAAAAGTTACTGGTGGAGGACATCAAATCTGTATGGAACGTTCTGAAATAGACCATTATTGTTCAATATATTAAGTTCAGTGATTGTGCAGGTCAAAGAAGATGTTTGAATTTATGCTCATATTTATCTTGATAGGACAAGTCGCACTATATGAGTAGATGAATTATCATTTTGAAAAATTTCATCTCCTCCAGAAATAAAGTTTGCATCATAGAAGGGAACAAATCAGCAAAAATTTTTCGGCACCTCCAGTGATCTTTTTCTGTAGAATTACAATTAGTCAAGCAAAAACCACGACATTGCTACTCATATTGTGTCAGATTAACCCTTCATACTTGACCGTTGGAAGGAGACAATCACAATCATACCCTTGTGCAGGTGTAATCCAGACGTACGTCTTGTCGAAGGGAAAAGTATGAAAGACAATTCGTTAGAGTATATTAGTTTCTTCCACTTACCAATCGACCAGGTTTTGTGAGTATGACTCTGCTGGAGATGATGTTTGACATTAACAAGTGGTTTGGGAACGGCTGCTTTGCCGAAAAAGTTCGGTTTATGAAGGTGCATTATGATTATGATATAATTGACACTAGAGAATTCAAATGCTGATTGAGCTCTACTGTCATTTTTGTTGCAGTTGTTTGCTTTTTAGACGTTACAGTCTTCATCAATAACAGTCGGTATCTCTAACTGAACACTTCTTTCCGTCCACTAATTTGCTTTTCTAAGCTGCATGTAGATTGCCATAATTTTAGAGACAATACCTCTTGAAAGTCTAAGCGTTGAGATGTTTCAGTTACACCTCCGAACTTTTACAGTTTGGCATCTTTGAAAACATGAGAAGTCCGACATTTTACGCTTTTGAAGAAAAAAATTAAACTTACAGAACTTGAGTATGACACAATAAAGCTATAAAATACACAATAAAGCTATAAAATACACAATAAAGCTACAAAATACACAATAAAGCTATAAAATACACAATAAAACTAGCAACTAAGCAATAAAGCTATAAAATAGACAATAAATCAATCAAATACACAATAAAGCAACCAAATACACAATAAATCTACCAAATACACAATAAAGCTACCAGATATATATTGTACACATCTCTACTTACAAAAAAAAAATTGGCAGCTGTTATTATATTTTAATGCTTACTAAACGCATTCAAAAATATCATTTTATTCAAAGATGTTTCGATTGTTTTGATAACCAAACTGTAGATAAATTTTCAAACTAGCAATAATATAGAAATTTTCTCGCGTAAAATAACTCAGGAGACAAAAGGATCTTGTAAACAATAATCTAGCTGAATTTCATACTGAAAATTTCAGCAAGACAGTGTGCCATGTCATTTGTCTAAATCAGTTAAAAAATGGTTTCAATAAGAAGAAATAGTTGTCTTGATTTGGTCAATCCATAATCTAGACGTGAATTTCATAGAAAACTCAGGGGGTTTGTTGATTCATCAAGTATTCATCACATCAATATAATTATGCATATGAATTGGAAATAGCTATTAAAGATAATAGAACAAAATTCCCCAATCTTTTGCTCAGAACCTCAATAATTCAATAAAATATCAAGTATAGGAAATTATCTGAAAGAAATGGGAATCAACATCTTCTTAATTTTCGCAAAAAAGTTCTCTTAATTTGAGGTTTCATAATTTTGTGATAGATATTTGAATGAAAAAATTATAAAATGTTTTTATAATATTTAGTGTGTATATTTAAAATTTTCTTAATAATAATTTATTTCACTGAAACGGAGCATCTTAATTTTAAATTAAAAAAGGTTAAAATATGCTATAATATTAGTAAAAATTGTGTTTTATTAGCATAAGAGACATCATGAAAGTATAATAGAAGATTAAGTGATTTTGAAATACACAAAGAGAAAATGATAATAATTTCTCCATAAGTTTTAGAAGATAGATACATACACAAAAAAAAAATGCTACAATTCTATTAAATTTAAATAAATATTTTTATTAATTTTTTGTGGCGATTTCATAGTAAAGAAAGTTTATCTAAAATTAAGGAATTCTTATACCAAATTGAGAAAAATAATGTTCTAATTAATAACATATTTAAAAAATAAAAGCACATTTTTTTAAATTGTCATTTTATTAATTGATGAATAATTTAAAAAAAACTTGCAAAGTAAAAAAATAAATTAATTAAAAAAATTAGAAAAGAACAGTAAATGTCGATCAGAGTCTTATATTCGCAAAATACATATTATCTAAATTGTTCAAATAAACGGCAACATATCGAGTATCATTTTTAATTTCAAATTAATTATAAATTAAACGATCATTGGATTTATTAAATTTAAACTTTGTATTTTACTTCATAAAATTAATTTTTTCATAAATAACTGTTTTAATATGGCTCTACACACTCGATTCTACGAAAGTTTAAATACGTGAAATATTCGTTAGATATTCTTGATATGATGTGAAAATTTGGTGAAGAGAATGCCAGCTCAGTAGTCAACTTCGTTTCTTAACCATGATTCGAAACTACAAATCAATATACAATATTTAGCAGATACTATGGGTAAATAAAGGCATCCAAAAAAGCATTAATTTGATTGACTAAAATCTAAATGATATAACGTAAATACAAGTAAACATCGTAAAACATTGACAACATTGAAAAGTAATGATCTTAGTATTGTAGGAGGGAGACTTTTGGTCAGTATCGAGTCCGCTTCAAGGGGTGCGGGAGGATAGATGTGCCGATAACATATGTAATCATAAATGATAAACTCTATCGTTATTCGATGCCTTCTCGTCAGTTTGCTTCCGGGTGTTTGATAAATGAACGGTTTATTGAAGTGAGCGGAAATAAATTTATTCAAAAGGACGACTTTTAAAAGTGGTGGAAGGGTTAGTAGCGCTTAATTTTCATGGGAAAAATGGAAAAAAAGAAGGACCCCGGAGCGTTTTCCGACAAATTTCTTCCATCGATTCATTGAAGATCAATAAACGATAATGGCCGGAAGCTTTGGAGCATCTCTGTCTTTCTGTTTATAGCAGAGTCCCATGAATTCTTATCTTTATTTCTTTTTTTTTTTAAAAAAAAGAAGAAATGATTTTTCAGTGTCTTATTCCAATGGAAATCGGGGAAGTGTCTGAAAGACTATATTTGCGATTCACGTTTTCCTATCGAACTTATTTAAATAAAATTATTTAATAAACGCTGAAATCGGAGTAATGAGTTAGTGAATTGATTGATACATAATAGAAACTCGACCGTCTCTTGAATTCTTGAGCAATATGATACTAAAACACGAAATTTAGTGCCTGTTTTTTTTTTCTTAAATTAAGTTTAAATAATTATTTAATTTAAGGATAAAGTGTGGTTATGTGCTTTACAAAGTAAACATAATTTTGTTATGAATAAAATTATTTCATTTGTGAATTTTTTCAGAAATGGCTCTCTCAAACACACACATACATTTTACAAATTAAAAAGGGTGATAGTACCCATCCATACAAGTAATAATTACATTGGAACATAGGGTTGCATTCCACCCTGAAAGGCAGAAAAGTGGAAAGTAGAAAATCATCAAAAATCTATCAGGAATTTACCATCTGCAAATTTCCACAGAGAAGAAGCAGCATTTTGCTACTGTTGGTTACAGAAGAAAGCTAATCAGAGTAGATGCAGTCCTTCAAAAACGCAATCAACACGTTTGGTCTGACAACAATCCTCACTGAATAACCTCTCGTGGACACCAGCAAAATTTTCAGTGAACATCTGGGCAGGTGTTCTTGGTGATTACCTGGAGGGCCCCTACATCATGCCAGACCGTAAGTGCTTCCCAGTTTATTGCTGGCTGTTCCACTTCTCATCCTGAAAAACACGTGGAAGTACGATGAAGCCCTAGCACATTTTTTATCACGGTCTGTAACTTTTTGAATTCCACATACCCCGCACGTTGTATTGAACGCAGCGGACCAGTGGCTTGGCCTCCTCGCTCACCGGACCTCAACCCACTTGGTTTTATCTTCTTGGGGCACATGAGATCGAGACGCCTGTGGAATCAATTGATGATCTCCTGGCTAGAATCGTTGTTGTCGGGAACAAAATTAATACGGTACCAGGAATCTGTGAGAGGGTGCGCGAGTCGTTCCTTCGCCGGTGTCAACTGTGTAACGACACACATGGGCGGCCTTTTGAGCATTTGCTATGAGGTTTTCACTAAACAATAACTATTATTGTGAAGAATTTTGGTATTATTTATTCGCTTACCCAACACTGTTGTAAGTGTTGGGCAAGTACTGTCCGCTGAGAAATTCTTCTTTTGTGCCTCTTCAGAGTGGAATGCGACCCTGTATTCCTATGTAATTATTGCTTGTCTGGATATGTACTATCACCTCTCTATAATTTGTAAAAATAATTTAGAATCACCCT